>CAXARO010000278.1:0-47516 GCA_963971305.1 Arcuatula senhousia | reverse complement strand
ACCAAAAAGATACATGTATGGTAAGTGTAACTACAAAAACATACAATTAGGGTTAGGGTTAGTGTAAAACATATAATTAGGGTTAGGGTTATTATAAAACACACAGTTAGGGTTACGGGTTAGCATATTAAGATACACTTAGGGTTAGGGTTAGTACAAAATCACACAATTAGGGTTATAGTCGATGAAAACACAAAATAAGTGGTAGGGGTTAGTACAAATAATGCATTTATGATAAGGGTGAGTAGAAAAATGTACAATTAGGGAAGGGTAGGTGTAAAACGTATAATAAGGGTAAGGGTAAGTATAAAACACACAATTAGGGTTAAGGGTTAGCATATTAAGATACACTTAGGGTTAGGGTTAGTACAAAATCATACAATTAGGGTTAGGGTCGATGAAAACACAAAATAAGGGGTAGGGGTTAGTACAAAGAAATTTATTTCAGGTAAAGGATAGTACAGAAACGTAGAATTGGGGTTACGGTAAGGGTCTGTGAAAACACAAAGTTAGGGGTAGGGGTTGGACCAAAAAGATACATGTATGGTAAGGGTTAGTACAAAAACATACAATTAGGGTTAGGGTTAGTGTAAAACATATAATTAGGGTTGGGTTATTATAAAATACACAGTTAAGGTTAGGGGTTAGCATAAAAAGATACATTTAGGGCTAGGGTTAGTACAAAATTATATAATTAGGGTTGAAGTCGATGAAAATACAAAATAAGTGGTAGGAGTTAATACAAAAAATACATTTATGATAAGTGTTAGTACAAAAACTTACAGATAGGGTAAGGGTTAGTTGAAAAAATATAATTAGGGTTAGGGTAAGTATAAAACACACAATTAGGGTTAGGGGTTAGCATATTAACATACACTTAGGGTTAGGGTTAGTACAAAATCATACAATTAGGGTTAGAGTCGATGAAAACACAAAGTAAGGGGTAGGGGTTAGTACAAAGAGATTCATTTCAGGTAAAAGGTTAGTACAAAAACGTGCAATAAGAGGTACGGTTAGGGTATGTGAAAACACAAAGTTAGGGGTAGGTTTTGGACCAAAAAGATACATTTATGGTAAGGGTTAGTACAAAAACATACAATTAGGGTTAGGGTAAGTGTAAAACATATAATTAGGGCTAGGGTTAGTATAAAACACACAGTTAGGGTTACGGGTTAGCATATTAAGATACACTTAGGGTTAGGGTTAGTACAAAATTACATAATTATGGTTTAAGTCGATGAAAACACAAAATAAGTGGTACGGGCTAGTACAAAAACATTTATGATAAGGGTTAGTAAAAAACATACAATTAGGGTTAGGGTTAGTGAAAAACATATATTTAGGTTAAGGGTTAGTATAAAACACAGTCAGGGTTAGGGGTTAGCATATTGAGATACACTTAGGGTTAGGATTTGTACAAAATCATACAATTAGGGTTATAGTCGATGAAAAAACAAAATAAGTGGTAGGGGTTAGTACAAATAATGCATTTATAATAAGGTTTAGTACAAAAATGTACAATTACGGTAAGGTTAGTGTAAAACATATAATTAGGGTTAGGTCTAGCATAAAACACATTTAGGGTTAGGGGTTAGCATAAAAGGATACAGTAAGGGTTAGGGTTAGTACAAAATTATATAATTAGGGTTAAAGTCGATAAAACCACAAAATAAGTGGTAGGGGTTAGTACAAAAAATACATTTATGATAAGGGTTAGTACAAAAACTAACAATTAGGGTTAGGGTTAGTGTAAAACTTATAATAAGGGTTAGGGTTAGTATAAAACACACAATTAGGGTTAGGGGTTAGCATATTAAGTAACAATTTGTGTTAAGGTTAGTGTAAAACATAAAACTAGGGCTAAGGTTTGTATTAAACATAAAACTAGGGTTAAGGTTTGTATAAAACAGACAATTAGGGTGAGGTGTTAGCATATTAAGATACCTTTAGGGTTTGGGTTAGTAAAAAATTATACAATTAGGATAAGGGTCGATGAAAACACAAAACAAGGGGTAGGGGTTAGTACAAAGAGATACATTTCAGGTAAAGGTTAGTACAAAAACGTACAATTAGGGTTACGATAAGGGTCTGTGAAAACACAAAGTTAGGGGTACGGGTTGGACCAAAAAAATACATGTATGGTAAGGGTAACTACAAAAACATACAATTAGGGTTAGGGTTAGTGTAAAACATATAATTAGGGTTAGGGTTATTATAAAACACACAGTTAGGGTTACGGGTTAGCATATTAAGATACACTTAGGGTTAGTGTTAGTACAAAATCACACAATTAGGGTTATAGTCGATGAAAATACAAAATAAGTGGTAGGAGTTAATACGAAAAATACATTTATGATAAGTGGTAGGAGTTAATACGAAAAATACATTTATGATAAGTGTTAGTACAAAAATGTACAATTAGGGTAGGGTAAGTGTAAAACGTATAATAAGGGTAAGGGTAAGTATAAAACACACAATTAGGGTTAAGGGTTAGCATATTAAGATACACTTAGGGTTAGGGTTAGTACAAAATCATACAATTAGGGTAAGGGTCGATGAAAACACAAAATAAGGGGTAGGGGTTAGTACAAAGAAATTTATTTCAGGTAAAGGATAGTACAAAAACGTAGAATTGGGGTTACGGTAAGGGTCTGTGAAAACACAAAGCTAGGGGTAGGGGTTGGACCAAAAAGATACATGTATGGTAAGGGTTAGAACAAAAACATACAATTAGGGTTAGGGTTAGTGTAAAACATATAATTAGGGTAAGGGTTATTATAAAACACACAGTTAGGGTTACGGGTTAGCATATTAAGATACACTTAGGGTTAAGGTTAGTACAAAATCACACAATTAGGGTTATAGTCGATGAAAATACAAAATAAGTGGTAGGAGTTAATACAAAACTACATTTATGATAAGTGTTAGTACAAAAACTTACAGATAGGGTAAGGGTTAGTTGAAAAAATATATTGAGGGTTATGGTAAGTATAAAACACACAATTAGGGTTAGGGGTTAGCATATTAAGATACACTTAGGGTTAGGGTTAGTACAACATCATACAATTAGGGTTAGAGTCGATGAAAACACAAAGTAAGGGGTAGGGGTTAGTACAAAGAGATTCATTTCAGGTAAAGTTTAGTACAAAAACGTGCAATAAGGGGTACGGTTAGGGTATGCGAAAACACAAAGTTAGGGGTAGGTTTTGGACCAAAAAGATACATTTATGGTAAGGGTTAGTACAAAAACATACAATTAGGGTTAGGGTAAGTGTAAAACATATAATTAGGGTTAGGGTTAGTATAAAACACACAGTTAGGGTTAGGGGTTAGCATATTAAGATACACTTAGGGTTAGGGTTAGAACAAAATTACATAATTAGGGTTTAAGTCGATGAAAACACAAAATAAGTGGTACGGGCTAGGACAAAAACATTTATGATAAGGGTTAGTAAAAAACATACAATTAGGGTTAGGGTTAGTGTAAAACATATATTTAGGGTAAGGGTTAGTATAAAACACAGTTAGGGTTAGGGGTTAGCATATTGAGATACACTTAGGGTTAGGATTTGTACAAAATCATACAATTAGGGTTATAGTCGATGAAAAAACAAAATAAGTGGTAGGGGTTAGTACAAATAATGCATTTATAATAAGGTTTAGTACAAAAATGTACAATTAAGGTAAGGTTAGTGTAAAACATATAATTATGGTTAGGTCTAGCATAAAACACACATTTAGGGTTAGGGGATAGCATAAAAAGATACATTTAGGGTTAGGGTTAGTACTAAATTATATATTTAGGGTTGAAGTCGATGAAAACACAAAATAAGTGGCAGGGGTTAGTACAAAAATACATCTATGATAAGGGTTAGTACAAAAACGTACAATTAGGGTTACGGTTAGGGTCTGTGAAAACACAAAGTTAGGGGTACGGAGTGGACCAAAAAGATACATTGATGGAAAAGGTTGGTACAAAAACATACAATTAGGGCTAGTGTTAGTGTAAAACATATAATTAGGGTTAGGGTTAGTATAAAACACACAATTAGGGTTAAGGGTTAAGATATAAAAATACATTTAGGGTAAGGTTAGTAAAAAATTATACAATTAGGGTTGAAGTCGATCAAAACACGAAATAACTGGTAGGGGTTAGTACAAAAAATGCATTTATGATAAGGGTTAGTTCAAAAACTTACAATTAGGGTTAGGGTTAGTGTAAAACGTATAATAAGGGTAAGGGTTAGTATTAAACACACAATTAGGGTTAGGGGTTAG
The DNA here is from genome assembly GCA_963971305.1 of Arcuatula senhousia. Classification (NCBI taxonomy): domain Eukaryota; kingdom Metazoa; phylum Mollusca; class Bivalvia; order Mytilida; family Mytilidae; genus Arcuatula; species Arcuatula senhousia. The sequence continues at coordinate 43,238 of CAXARO010000278.1, read as the reverse complement.
TATATTTAGATACACTTAGGGTTAGGGTTAGTACAAAATCACACAATTAGGGTTAGAGTCGATGAAAAAACAAAATAAGGGGTAGGGGTTAGTACAAATAATGCATTTATGATAATGTATAGTACAAAAATGTACAATTAAGGTAAGGTTAGTGTAAAACATATAGTTAGGGTTAGGTTTAACATAAAACACACATTTAGGGTTAAGGGTTAGCATAAAAAGATACATTTAGGTTTAGGGTTAGTACTAAATTATATAGTTAGGGTTGAAGTTGATGAAAACACAAAATAAGTGGTAGGGGGTTAGTACAAAAAATACATCTATGATAAGGGTTAGTACAAAAACTTACAATTAGGGTTACGGTTGGTGTAAAACGTATAATTAGGGTTAGTATAAAACACACAATTAGGGTTAAGGGTTAGCATTTTAAGATACACTTAGGGTTAGGGTTAGTACAAAATCATAAAATTAGGGTTAGGGTCGATGAAAACACAAAATAAGGGGTAGGGGTTAGTACAAAGAAATTCATTTCAGGTTAAGGTTAGTACAAAAACGTACAATTAGGGTTACGGTAAGGGTCTGTGAAAACACAAAGTTAGGGGTAGGGGTTGGACCAAAAAGATACATGTATGGTAAGGGTTAGTACAAAAACATACAATTAGGGATAGGGTTAGTGTAAAACATATAATTAGGGTTGGGTTATTATAAAATACACAGTTAAGGTTATGGGTTAGCATAAAAAGATACATTTAGGGCTAGGGTTAGTACAAAATTATATAATTAGGGTTGAAGTCGATGAAAATACAAGATAAGTGGTAGGGGTTAGTACAAAAAATACATTTACGATAAGGGTTAGTACACAAACTTTCAATTAGGGTTAGGGTTAGTGTAAAAAATATAATTAGGGTTAGGGTAAGTATAAAACCCACAATTAGGGTAGGAGTTAGCATATTAAGATACACTTAGGGTAAGGGGTAGTACAAAATCATACAATTAGGGTTTGAGTCGATGAAAACACAAAATAAGGGGTAGGGGTTAGTACAAAGAGATTCATTTCAGGTAAAGGCTAGTACAAAAACGTGCAATAAGGGTTACGGTTAGGGTCTGTGAAAACACAAAGTTAGGGGTAGGGGTTAGCAAATTAAGATACACTTAGGGTTAGGGTTAGTACAAAATCACACAATTAGGGTTATAGTCGATGAAAACACAAAATAAGTGGTAGGGGTTAGTACAAAAAATACATTTATGTTAAGGGTTAGTACAAAAACTTACAATTAGGGTTTGGGTTAGTGTAAAAAATTTAATTAGGGTTAGGGTTAGTATAAAACACACAGTTAGGGTTAGGGGTTAGCATATTAAGATACACTTAGGGTTAGGGTTAGTACAAAATTACATAATTAGGGTTTAAGTCGATGAAAACACAAAATAAGTGGTACGGGCTAGTACAAAAACATTTATGATAAGGGTTAGTAAAAAACAGTCAGGGTTAGGGGTTAGCATATTGAGATACACTTAGGGTTAGGATTTGTACAAAATCATACAATTAGGGTTATAGTCGATGAAAAAACAAAATAAGTGGTAGGGGTTAGTACAAATAATGCATTTATAATAAGGTTTAGTACAAAAATGTACAATTAAGGTAAGGTTAGTGTAAAACATATAATTAGGGTTAGGTCTAGCATAAAACACATTTAGGGTTAGGGGTTAGCATAAAAGGATACAGTAAGGGTTAGGGTTAGTACAAAATTATATAATTAGGGTTAAAGTCGATAAAACCACAAAATAAGTGGTTGGGGTTAGTACAAAAAATACATTTATGATAAGGGTTAGTACAAAAACTAACAATTAGGGTTAGGGTTAGTGTAAAACTTATAATAAGGGTTAGGGTTAGTATAAAACACACAATTAGGGTTAGGGGTTAGCATATTAAGTAACAATTTGTGTTAAGGTTAGTGTAAAACATAAAACTAGGGCTAAGGTTTGTATTAAACATAAAACTAGGGTTAAGGTTTGTATAAAACAGACAATTAGGGTTAGGTGTTAGCATATTAAGATACCTTTAGGGTTTGGGTTAGTAAAAAATTATACAATCAGGATAAGGGTCGATGAAAACACAAAACAAGGGGTAGGGGTTAGTACAAAGAGATACATTTCAGGTAAAGGTTAGTACAAAAACGTACAATTAGGGTTACGGTAAGGGTCTGTGAAAACACAAAGTTAGGGGTACGGGTTGGACCAAAAAAATACATGTATGGTAAGGGTAACTACAAAAACATACAATTAGGGTTAGGGTTAGTGTAAAACATATAATTAGGGTTAGGGTTATTATAAAACACACAGTTAGGGTTACGGGTTAGCATATTAAGATACACTTAGGGTTAGGGTTAGTACAAAATTACATAATTAGGGTTTAAGTCGATGAAAACACAAAATAAGTGGTACGGGCTAGTACAAAAACATTTATGATAAGGGTTAGTAAAAAACAGTCAGGGTTAGGGGTTAGCATATTGAGATACACTTAGGGTTAGGATTTGTACAAAATCATACAATTAGGGTTATAGTCGATGAAAAAACAAAATAAGTGGTAGGGGTTAGTACAAATAATGCATTTATAATAAGGTTTAGTACAAAAATGTACAATTAAGGTAAGGTTAGTGTAAAACATATAATTAGGGTTAGGTCTAGCATAAAACACATTAAGGGTTAGGGGTTAGCATAAAAGACAGTAAGGGTTAGGGTTAGTACAAAATTATATAATTAGGGTTAAAGTCGATAAAACCACAAAATAAGTGGTTGGGGTTAGTACAAAAAATACATTTATGATAAGGGTTAGTACAAAAACTAACAATTAGGGTTAGGGTTAGTGTAAAACTTATAATAAGGGTTAGGGTTAGTATAAAACACACAATTAGGGTTAGGGGTTAGCATATTAAGTAACAATTTGTGTTAAGGTTAGTGTAAAACATAAAACTAGGGCTAAGGTTTGTATTAAACATAAAACTAGGATTAAGGTTTGTATAAAACAGACAATTAGGGTGAGGTGTTAGCATATTAAGATACCTTTAGGGTTTGGGTTAGTAAAAAATTATACAATTAGGATAAGGGTCGATGAAAACACAAAACAAGGGGTAGGGGTTAGTACAAAGAGATACATTTCAGGTAAAGGTTAGTACAAAAACGTACAATTAGGGTTACGATAAGGGTCTGTGAAAACACAAAGTTAGGGGTACGGGTTGGACCAAAAAAATACATGTATGGTAAGGGTAACTACAAAAACATACAATTAGGGTTAGGGTTAGTGTAAAACATATAATTAGGGTTAGGGTTATTATAAAACACACAGTTAGGGTTACGGGTTAGCATATTAAGATACACTTAGGGTTAGTGTTAGTACAAAATCACACAATTAGGGTTATAGTCGATGAAAATACAAAATAAGTGGTAGGAGTTAATACAAAAAATACATTTATGATAAGTGTTAGTACAAAAATGTACAATTAGGGTAGGGTAAGTGTAAAACGTATAATAAGGGTAAGGGTAAGTATAAAACACACAATTAGGGTTAAGGGTTAGCATATTAAGATACACTTAGGGTTAGGGTTAGTACAAAATCATACAATTAGGGTAAGGGTCGATGAAAACACAAAATAAGGGGTAGGGGTTAGTACAAAGAAATTTATTTCAGGTAAAGGATAGTACAAAAACGTAGAATTGGGGTTACGGTAAGGGTCTGTGAAAACACAAAGCTAGGGGTAGGGGTTGGACCAAAAAGATACATGCATGGTAAGGGTTAGAACAAAAACATACAATTAGGGTTAGGGTTAGTGTAAAACATATAATTAGGGTAAGGGTTATTATAAAACACACAGTTAGGGTTACGGGTTAGCATATTAAGATACACTTAGGGTTAAGGTTAGTACAAAATCACACAATTAGGGTTATAGTCGATGAAAATACAAAATAAGTGGTAGGAGTTAATACAAAACTACATTTATGATAAGTGTTAGTACAAAAACTTACAGATAGGGTAAGGGTTGGTTGAAAAAATATATTGAGGGTTATGGTAAGTATAAAACACACAATTAGGGTTAGGGGTTAGCATATTAAGATACACTTAGGGTTAGGGTTAGTACAAAATCATACAATTAGGGTTAGAGTCGATGAAAACACAAAGTAAGGGGTAGGGGTTAGTACAAAGAGATTCATTTCAGGTAAAGTTTAGTACAAAAACGTGCAATAAGGGGTACGGTTAGGGTATGCGAAAACACAAAGTTAGGGGTAGGTTTTGGACCAAAAAGATACATTTATGGTAAGGGTTAGTACAAAAACATACAATAAGGGTTAGGGTAAGTGTAAAACATATAATTAGGGTTAGGGTTAGTATAAAACACACAGTTAGGGTTAGGGGTTAGCATATTAAGATACACTTAGGGTTAGGGTTAGAACAAAATTACATAATTAGGGTTTAAGTCGATGAAAACACAAAATAAGTGGTACGGGCTAGGACAAAAACATTTATGATAAGGGTTAGTAAAAAACATACAATTAGGGTTAGGGTTAGTGTAAAACATATATTTAGGGTAAGGGTTAGTATAAAACACAGTTAGGGTTAGGGGTTAGCATATTGAGATACACTTAGGGTTAGGATTTGTACAAAATCATACAATTAGGGTTATAGTCGATGAAAAAACAAAATAAGTGGTAGGGGTTAGTACAAATAATGCATTTATAATAAGGTTTAGTACAAAAATGTACAATTAAGGTAAGGTTAGTGTAAAACATATAATTATGGTTAGGTCTAGCATAAAACACACATTTAGGGTTAGGGGATAGCATAAAAAGATACATTTAGGGTTAGGGTTAGTACTAAATTATATATTTAGGGTTGAAGTCGATGAAAACACAAAATAAGTGGCAGGGGTTAGTACAAAAATACATCTATGATAAGGGTTAGTACAAAAACGTACAATTAGGGTTACGGTTAGGGTCTGTGAAAACACAAAGTTAGGGGTACGGAGTGGACCAAAAAGATACATTGATGGAAAAGGTTGGTACAAAAACATACAATTAGGGCTAGTGTTAGTGTAAAACATATAATTAGGGTTAGGGTTAGTATAAAACACACAATTAGGGTTAAGGGTTAAGATATAAAAATACATTTAGGGTAAGGTTAGTAAAAAATTATACAATTAGGGTTGAAGTCGATGAAAACACGAAATAACTGGTAGGGGTTAGTACAAAAAATGCATTTATGATAAGGGTTAGTTCAAAAACTTACAATTAGGGTTAGGGTTAGTGTAAAACGTATAATAAGGGTAAGGGTTAGTATTAAACACACAATTAGGGTTAGGGGTTAGTATATTTTGATACACTTAGGGTTAGGGTTAGTACAAAATCACACAATTAGGGTTAGAGTCGATGAAAAAACAAAATAAGGGGTAGGGGTTAGTACAAATAATGCATTTATGATAATGTATAGTACAAAAATGTACAATTAAGGTAAGGTTAGTGTAAAACATATAGTTAGGGTTAGGTTTAACATAAAACACACATTTAGGGTTAAGGGTTAGCATAAAAAGATACATTTAGGTTTAGGGTTAGTACTAAATTATATAGTTAGGGTTGAAGTTGATGAAAACACAAAATAAGTGGTAGGGGGTTAGTACAAAAAATACATCTATGATAAGGGTTAGTACAAAAACTTACAATTAGGGTTACGGTTGGTGTAAAACGTATAATTAGGGTTAGTATAAAACACACAATTAGGGTTAAGGGTTAGCATTTTAAGATACACTTAGGGTTAGGGTTAGTACAAAATCATAAAATTAGGGTTAGGGTCGATGAAAACACAAAATAAGGGGTAGGGGTTAGTACAAAGAAATTCATTTCAGGTTAAGGTTAGTACAAAAACGTACAATTAGGGTTACGGTAAGGGTCTGTGAAAACACAAAGTTAGGGGTAGGGGTTGGACCAAAAAGATACATGTATGGTAAGGGTTAGTACAAAAACATACAATTAGGGATAGGGTTAGTGTAAAACATATAATTAGGGTTGGGTTATTATAAAATACACAGTTAAGGTTATGGGTTAGCATAAAAAGATACATTTAGGGCTAGGGTTAGTACAAAATTATATAATTAGAGTTGAAGTCGATGAAAATACAAGATAAGTGGTAGGGGTTAGTAGAAAAAATACATTTACGATAAGGGTTAGTACACAAACTTTCAATTAGGGTTAGGGTTAGTGTAAAAAATATAATTAGGGTTAGGGTAAGTATAAAACCCACAATTAGGGTAGGAGTTAGCATATTAAGATACACTTAGGGTAAGGGGTAGTACAAAATCATACAATTAGGGTTTGAGTCGATGAAAACACAAAATAAGGGGTAGGGGTTAGTACAAAGAGATTCATTTCAGGTAAAGGCTAGTACAAAAACGTGCAATAAGGGTTACGGTTAGGGTCTGTGAAAACACAAAGTTAGGGGTAGGGGTTAGCAAATTAAGATACACTTAGGGTTAGGGTTAGTACAAAATCACACAATTAGGGTTATAGTCGATGAAAACACAAAATAAGTGGTAGGGGTTAGTACAAAAAATACATTTATGTTAAGGGTTAGTACAAAAACTTTTAATTAGGGTTTGGGTTAGTGTAAAAAATATAATTAGGGTTAGGGTTAGTATAAAACACACAGTTAGGGTTAGGGGTTAGCATATTAAGATACACTTAGGGTTAGGGTTAGTACAAAATTACATAATTAGGGTTTAAGTCGATGAAAACACAAAATAAGTGGTACGGGCTAGTACAAAAACATTTATGATAAGGGTTAGTAAAAACAGTCAGGGTTAGGGGTTAGCATATTGAGATACACTTAGGGTTAGGATTTGTACAAAATCATACAATTAGGGTTATAGTCGATGAAAAAACAAAATAAGTGGTAGGGGTTAGTACAAATAATGCATTTATAATAAGGTTTAGTACAAAAATGTACAATTAAGGTAAGGTTTGTGTAAAACATATAATTAGGGTTAGGTCTAGCATAAAACACATTTAGGGTTAGGGGTTAGCATAAAAGGATACAGTAAGGGTTAGGGTTAGTACAAAATTATATAATTAGGGTTAAAGTCGATAAAACCACAAAATAAGTGGTTGGGGTTAGTACAAAAAATACATTTATGATAAGGGTTAGTACAAAAACTAACAATTAGGGTAAGGGTTAGTGTAAAACTTATAATAAGGGTTAGGGTTAGTATAAAACACACAATTAGGGTTAGGGGTTAGCATATTAAGTAACAATTTGTGTTAAGGTTAGTGTAAAACATAAAATTAGGGCTAAGGTTTGTATTAAACATAAAACTAGGGTTAAGGTTTGTATAAAACAGACAATTAGGGTTAGGTGTTAGCATATTAAGATACCTTTAGGGTTTGGGTTAGTAAAAAATTATACAATTAGGATAAGGGTCGATGAAAACACAAAACAAGGGGTAGGGGTTAGTACAAAGAGATACATTTCAGGTAAAGGTTAGTACAAAAACGTACAATTAGGGTTACGGTAAGGGTCTGTGAAAACACAAAGTTAGGGGTACGGGTTGGACCAAAAAAATACATGTATGGTAAGGGTAACTACAAAAACATACAATTAGGGTTAGGGTTAGTGTAAAACATATAATTAGGGTTAGGGTTATTATAAAACACACAGTTAGGGTTACGGGTTAGCATATTAAGATACACTTAGGGTTAGTGTTAGTACAAAATCACACAATTAGGGTTATAGTCGATGAAAATACAAAATAAGTGGTAGGAGTTAATACAAAAAATACATTTATGATAAGTGTTAGTACAAAAACTTACAGATAGGGTAAGGGTTAGTTGAAAAAATATATTGAGGGTTATGGTAAGTATAAAACACACAATTAGGGTTAGGGGTTAGCATATTAAGATACACTTAGGGTTAGGGTTAGTACAAAATCATACAATTAGGGTTAGAGTCGATGAAAACACAGAGTAAGGGGTAGGGGTTAGTACAAAGAAATTCATTTCAGGTAAAGTTTAGTACAAAAACGTGCAATAAGGGGTACGGTTATGGTATGCGAAAACACAAAGTTAGGGGTAGGTTTTGGACCAAAAAGATACATTTATGGTAAGGGTTAGTACAAAAACATACAATTAGGGTTAGGGTAAGTGTAAAACATAAAATTAGGGTTAGGGTTAGTATAAAACACACAGTTAGGGTTAGGGGTTAGCATATTAAGATACACTTAGGGTTAGGGTTAGTACAAAATTACATAATTAGGGTTTAAGTCGATGAAAACACAAAATAAGTGGTACGGGCTAGGACAAAAACATTTATGATAAGGGTTAGTAAAAAACATACAATTAGGGTTAGGGTTAGTGTAAAACATATATTTAGGGTAAGGGTTAGTATAAAACACAGTTAGGGTTAGGGGTTAGCATATTGAGATACACTTAGGGTTAGGATTTGTACAAAATCATACAATTAGGGTTATAGTCGATGAAAAAACAAAATAAGTGGTAGGGGTTAGTACAAATAATGCATTTATAATAAGGTTTAGTACAAAAATGTACAATTAAGGTAAGGTTAGTGTAAAACATATAATTATGGTTAGGTCTAGCATAAAACACACATTTAGGGTTAGGGGATAGCATAAAAAGATACATTTAGGGTTAGGGTTAGTACTAAATTATATATTTAGGGTTGAAGTCGATGAAAACACAAAATAAGTGGCAGGGGTTAGTACAAAAATACATCTATGATAAGGGTTAGTACAAAAACGTACAATTAGGGTTACGGTTAGGGTCTGTGAAAACACAAAGTTAGGGGTACGGAGTGGACCAAAAAGATACATTGATGGAAAAGGTTGGTACAAAAACATACAATTCGGGCTAGTGTTAGTGTAAAACATATAATTAGGGTTAGGGTTAGTATAAAACACACAATTAGGGTTAAAGGGTTAACATATAAAAATACATTTAGGGTAAGGTTAGTAAAAAATTATACAATTAGGGTTGAAGTCGATGAAAACACGAAATAACTGGTAGGGGTTAGTACAAAAAATGCATTTATGATAAGGGTTAGTTCAAAAACTTACAATTAGGGTTAGGGTTAGTGTAAAACGTATAATAAGGGTAAGGGTTAGTATTAAACACACAATTAGGGTTAGGGGTTAGTATATTTAGATACACTTAGGGTTAGGGTTAGTACAAAATCACACAATTAGGGTTAGAGTCGATGAAAAAACAAAATAAGGGGTAGGGGTTAGTACAAATAATGCATTTATGATAATGTATAGTACAAAAATGTACAATTAAGGTAAGGTTAGTGTAAAACATATAGTTAGGGTTAGGTTTAACATAAAACACACATTTAGGGTTAAGGGTTAGCATAAAAAGATACATTTAGGTTTAGGGTTAGTACTAAATTATACTGTTAGGGTTGAAGTTGATGAAAACACAAAATAAGTGGTAGGGGGTTAGTACAAAAAATACATCTATGATAAGGGTTAGTACAAAAACTTACAATTAGGGTTACGGTTGGTGTAAAACGTATAATTAGGGTTAGTATAAAACACACAATTAGGGTTAAGGGTTAGCATTTTAAGATACACTTAGGGTTAGGGTTAGTACAAAATCATAAAATTAGGGTTAGGGTCGATGAAAACACAAAATAAGGGGTAGGGGTTAGTACAAAGAAATTCATTTCAGGTTAAGGTTAGTACAAAAACGTACAATTAGGGTTACGGTAAGGGTCTGTGAAAACACAAAGTTAGGGGTAGGGGTTGGACCAAAAAGAAACATGTATGGTAAGGGTTTGTACAAAAACATACAATTAGGGATAGGGTTAGTGTAAAACATATAATTAGGGTTGGGTTATTATAAAATACACAGTTAAGGTTAGGGGTTAGCATAAAAAGATACATTTAGGGCTAGGGTTAAAACAAAATTATATAATTAGGGTTGAAGTCGATGAAAATACAAAATAAGTGGTAGGGGTTAGTACAAAAAATACATTTACGATAAGGGTTAGTACAAAAACTTTCAATTAGGGTTAGGGTTAGTGTAAAAAATATTAGTAGGGTTAGGGTAAGTATAAAACACACAATTAGGGTAGGAGTTAGCATATTAAGATACACTTAGGGTAAGGGGTAGTACAAAATCATACAATTAGGGTTAGAGTCGATGAAAACACAAAATAAGGGTTAGGGGTTAGTACAAAGAGATTCATTTCAGGTAAAGGCTAGTACAAAAACGTGCAATAAGGGTTACGGTTAGGGTCTGTGAAAACACAAAGTTAGGGGTAGGAATTAGCAAATTAAGATACACTTAGGGTTAGGGTTAGTACAAAATCACACAATTAGGGTTATAGTCGATGAAAACACAAAATAAGTGGTAGGGGTTAGTACAAAAAATACATTTTTGTTAAGGGTTAGTACAAAAACTTACAATTAGGGTTTGGGTTAGTGTAAAAAATATAATTAGGGTTAGGGTTAGTATAAAACACACAACTAGGGTAAGGGGTGAGCATATTAAGATACACTTAGGGTTAGGGTTAGTACAAAATCATACAATTAGGGTTAGAGTCGATGAAAACACAAAATAAGGGGTAGGGGTTAGTACAAAGAGATTCATTTCAGGTAAAGGTTAGTACAAAAACGTGCAATAAGGGTTACGGTTAGGTTCTGTGAAAACACAAAGCTAGGGGTAGGGGTTAGCATATTAAGATACACTTAGGGTAAGGGTTAGTTCAAAATCACACAATTAGGGTTATAGTCGTTGAAAACACAAAATAAGTGGTAGGGGTTAGTACAAAAAATGCATTTATGATAAGGGTTTGTACAAAAATGAACAATTAGGGTAGGGTTAGTGTAAAACGTATAATAAGGGTTTGTTAAAAAACATACAATTAGGGTTAGGGTTAATGTAAAATATATAATTAGGGTTAGGGTTATTATAAAATACACAGTTAGGGTTAGGGGTTAGCATAAAAAGATACATTTAGGGTTAGGGTTAGTACAAAATTATATAATTAGAGTTGAAGTCGATGAAAACACAAAATAAATGGTACGGGTTAGTACAAAAAAACATTGATGATAAGGGTTAGTACAAAACATACAATTAGGGTAAGGATTAGTGTAAAACATATAATTAGGGTAAGGGTTAGTGTAAAACACAGTTAAGGTTAGGGGTTAGCATATTAAGACACTTAGGGTTAGGATTTGTACAAATCCTACAATTAGGGTTATAGTCGATGAAAAAACAAAATAAGTGGTAGGGGGTAGTACAAATAATGCATTTATGATAAGGTTTAGTTCAAAAATGTACAATTTAGGTAAGGTTAGTGTAAAACATATAATTAGGGTTAGGTCTAGCATAAAACACATATTTAGGGTTAGGGGTTAGCATAAAAAGATACATTTAGGGTTAAGGTTAGTACTAAATTATATAATTAGGGTTGAAGTCGATGAAAACACAAAATAAGTGGAAGGGGTTAGTACAAAAAATACATTTATGATAAGGGTTAGTACAAAAACTTTTAATTAGGGTTAGGGTTAGTGTTTAAAATATAATTAGGGTTAGGGTTAGTATTAAACACACAATTAGGGTTAGGAGTTAGCAAATTAAGATACAGTTAGGGCAAGGGTTAGTAAAAAATCATACAATTAGGTTTAGAGTCGATGAAAACACAAAATAAGGGGTAGGGGTTAGTACAAAGAGATTCATTTCAGGTAAAGGTTAGTACAAAAACGTGCAATAAGGGTTAAGATTAGGGTCTGTGAAAAAACAAAGCTAGGGGTAGGGGTTAGCATATTAAGATACACTTAGGGTAAGGGTTAGTACAAAATCACACAATTAGGGTTATAGTCGATGAAAACACAAAATAAGTGGTAGGGGTTAGTACAAATAATGCATTTATGATAAGGGTTAGTACAAAAACTTACAATTAGGGTTAGGGTTAGTGTAAAACATATAATTAGGGTTAGGGTTAGTATAAAACACACAACTAGGGTAAGGGGTGAGCATATTAAGATACACTTAGGGTTAGGGTTAGTACAAAATCATACAATTAGGGTTAGAGTCGATGAAAACACAAAATAAGGGGTAGGGGTTAGTACAAAGAGATTCATTTCAGGTAAAGGTTAGTACAAAAACGTGCAATAAGGGTTACGGTTAGGTTCTGTGAAAACACAAAGCTAGGGGTAGGGGTTAGCATATTAAGATACACTTAGGGTAAGGGTTAGTACAAAATCACACAATTAGGGTTATAGTCGTTGAAAACACAAAATAAGTGGTAGGGGTTAGTACAAAAAATGCATTTATGATAAGGGTTAGTACACAAATGTACAATTAGGGTAGGGTTAGTGTAAAACGTATAATAAGGGTTTGTTAAAAAACATACAATTAGGGTTAGGGTTAATGTAAAATATATAATTAGGGTTAGGGTTATTATAAAATACACAGTTAGGGTTAGGGGTTAGCATAAAAAGATACATTTAGGGTTAGGGTTAGTACAAAATTATATAATTAGAGTTGAAGTCGATGAAAACACAAAATAAATGGTACGGGTTAGTACAAAAAAAATTTGATGATAAGGGTTAGTACAAAACATACAATTAGGGTAAGGATTAGTGTAAAACATATAATTAGGGTAAGGGTTAGTGTATAACACAGTTAGGATTAGGGGTTAGAATATTAAGATACACTTAGGGTTAGGATTTGTACAAATCCTACAATTAGGGTTATAGTCGATGAAAAAACAAAATAAGTGGTAGGGGGTAGTACAAATAATGCATTTATGATAAGGTTTAGTTCAAAAATGTACAATTTAGGTAAGGTTAGTGTAAAACATATAATTAGGGTTAGGTCTAGCATAAAACACATATTTAGGGTTAGGGGTTAGCATAAAAAGATACATTTAGGGTTAAGGTTAGTACTAAATTATATAATTAGGGTTGAAGTCGATGAAAACACAAAATAAGTGGAAGGGGTTAGTACAAAAAATACATTTATGATAAGGGTTAGTACAAAAACTTTTAATTAGGGTTAGGGTTAGTGTTTAAAATATAATTAGGGTTAGGGTTAGTATTAAACACACAATTAGGGTTAGGAGTTAGCAAATTAAGATACAGTTAGGGTAAGGGTTAGTAAAAAATCATACAATTAGGTTTAGAGTCGATGAAAACACAAAATAAGTGGTAGGGGTTAGTACAAAGAGATTCATTTCAGGTAAAGGTTAGTACAAAAACGTGCAATAAGGGTTAAGATTAGGGTCTGTGAAAACACAAAGCTAGGGGTAGGGGTTAGCATATTAAGATACACTTAGGGTAAGGGTTAGTACAAAATCACACAATTAGGGTTATAGTCGATGAAAACACAAAATAAGTGGTAGGGGTTAGTACAAATAATGCATTTATGATAAGGGTTGGTACAAAAATGTACAATTAGGGTAGGGTTAGTGTAAAACGTATAATAAGGGTTTGTTCAAAAACATACAATTAGGGTTAGAGTTAATGTAAAATACAGTGTTTGGCATTTTCAATATTTTTGGTAGAGCGCCTCTGATGAGTCTTGAATAGACGAACGCGCGTAAGGCGTAGCAAAATTTATTGTCTGGAACTTTGTTGTTATTTGTATTTATTAAATCTAAAACTGGTTCACAGGAATTTTATCTTTCAAATACAAACTATGAAATAAGACAACTTTTTTCAAAATTTAGACTATGCGATCATTTTCTTAACATAGAAACAGGTAGATATAAAAAAGTTGAAAGAGATAAAAGAGTATGTTTAAAATGTAATTTGGTAGAGGATGAGTGTCATTTCTTTTTTCATTGTAAGATATATGCGTCAATCAGATCTCAATTAATCAACTATTTAAATAATCAATATAAAGATTTTAGTTTAAAACCTGAAATAGAAAAACTAAAAATTATTTTTAACCCCTCAACACCTGAAGAAGTTAAAATAATTGCCTCTTTCTTCAAACGGGCATTAGAACTGAGGAAGGAAGAACATTAATTATTGATGACTTTATTTTTATGGATAGTTCTACATGCCTGTATTGTATTGAATGTGTTTTGTACTGTGAACTTTATATTGATGTCATGTGTGTCAGTATTATTGCGACCCAAATATGGGCCAATAGTATTTGAATAAAGTATTGTAAAATTTGGTATAGATGTGAAACAAGAGGCTCCCAGGAGCCTGAATTGCTCACCTGAACTACACAGATACATATATTTTGTAGATATTATTGTGCTTAACCATATGCGATTTAAATTTCTGAAATAACTTGGTTAGTTTTCAAATTATTGGGCTTAATAAGTGCAAAATTTAGCAAAAAATAGAAACAAGAGGCTCCCAGGAACCTGAATCACTCACCTGATCTCTTATGCCAAAGTTTGAATAAATTTCACAAACTTTCAAGTATACAAAGTTGCAAAACAATCCTTTTAGTGGTTTCAGAGAAGATTTTTGGAAATCAGTTTAAATTAATAGAAAAAAAAACAGTTAAAGGGCAATTACTCCTTTAAGGACCTTTTGATGCTGAACAAGAAAAGTTGCTTCGGATTTTCTCTATCTCTTATACTTTCCGAGTTGTAAACCAAAAACAATGGTCTGACCCCCCCTGTTCTATTTTTAGCAATGGCGGCCATGTTGGTTGGTCGACATGTATATAATTCACAAACTTGGTAGACTCATCCTAAAGATTCTAACAATTTAAAGATAATATTATTATTATTTATTTTTTATAGGAGTATTCTATTGAATATAGCGATATAATTGTTTCTAATGATGTTGTAAATATTGCATATAAAAATGACTATCATCTTCTATTTCTCCTTTATAGTCTATTCTGGTTCTGTTTATTCCCGTGCGGGGCCCGGGTGGCGAATAGGCCCGCAGCAGAGCCTAGCTTGTCGTAAGAGGCGACTAAGGGTCTTGGGATTCTGACGTGGGGTCAGTGCTCAGCCCACAGAGCGACCAAGAGTGTACCCTAGGTGGCTGTATAGGGTGGCCATCGTCCGCGGGGGTTGTCAGGTCTATAATACGGAAACCCTGACCGCCGACCATAGTGGGCCAACGTGTGTGGAGAGTGTCACGCTCCATGCACGTAAAAGACCCCTTTGTGGACCGCCAAGTAGTGCACCACATAGGCTTAATTGTCAGCCCCTACCCACCTCTCCCCTTTTCCTGTGGTTTTTCAAAATTTACCGGTCCTTTGTTTCCCACCCCACCCCATATCTCATTTATCATCATCATTTCATGTTCATTTTATCATCTTTTTCATGTTCATCGCCTGTAAATAACCTATATAGCGTTGCACGGGCGTAAAACACCAACTCACTCACTCACTCACTGGTTCTGTTTACGCATGTTAAATTGTGATATCAACCTCTTCCTTAGCACTTATTCTTAATATTGCAAGGGTTTAACTTACAAAGGTCTAATATTAGACAATGGAAAGTTATATAAGAAAGATAGCTTATTTTTTAAATTTTGAAGGGTCACATCTTGAATTCTTTTAAGAAATAGGATTTCAATAATTGGAATGTTTATGTGTACAATTAACTCTATCCTAATTTTTCTTTTAAGAATTTGATTAAGAGTTTGGCAAATTGCAGCAGGATGATGAATTCACCTTAAATCCCATTTAAAAGGCAAATTGGAATGACTAAAGTGTCAAAAAGAATTTCCTGTAATCTACATGGGTTATATAAGCCAAATAATTTTTTTTAAATTTTGTAAAGAGCTTTTGGGCCCTTTTTTCATTAACACAGAGTTCCAGGTACTTTTAGATTTTCTGTATATTTAAAGTAATATGCCTTAATAGAAATATGAAGTTACTGTTAAACTACATTTTATGATTGACCATGATCAATATCATATTTAATACTAGTTCACTTCCAATATTCAAAATAATGAAATATCTTTGCTTAATTAACAGTTTGTAAAAGATTCTACATAAACTATCAATTTGCATACTGCTAGGGAAAAATCATATATTGATCAAGACTGGGTCATGCTGAATGGCCACACAGAAGATAGGGTGTTTATTGTGACTGGCATGTACATAAATTTGTAATTCTGTCTTAGCAGTATTTTGTTAATTAGTCACACATGCCACATGCAACTCTGGCCATCTGCACTCTTGGTTATTAAGGCACAATGGGTCACTCTATCTGGAGGTGCCTTCAGCTTTTAATGTTCAAAATTTAAATTTTCATATTTATACATGTATATTCAATGCAAAATGAATGTATATTTATAAAATTTATTATGAAAACGTTATAGAATTTTCAAAATAACATGCTCCCTAAAATTGATTGTGACATAAAATTAATTGCCTATTGTTCTCAGGTACATGTAAAATCTGGTATTTAGGTTTAACAGGCATCCCACCACAAGTTTTAACCATATCCATTATCAAGTGCAGCTGCATGGTCTATTAGTAAATAATTGTGGTTAGATTCATTATCTGAAATATTTATAATTTTAGGACCCAAGCTAATAATTTGATACCCAATCATATAATTATCAAGTCGGACCTATTCCATATTTCCTTTAATAGTCTCATAGAAACAGAGTCTTTCTTCAATAAATTAAATATTTTGTTTCTCTTTTTTGTATATAATAGTGACATATGACGAACAACAGAAGAGACATAATGAATAAAGAACAATTATAATATCAAACAGTTTCTACTATCAAAAGCAAATTTTATAAAATTACACAATCAAGACACTAAATATCTAAGTTTAAAGGTGAATGTCTAATTGCTCTATAGGCAGGACATACAAGTATGAAATGATATTCATTTTCAATATGACATATTACAACAAATCTTAATTAGTGCGAGTTTCTACTTTTATCTTTGATTTAAGTAAGAAAATATGAGTTATAACAAAAATCTACATATTCTTCAAAATTATGTAACTCACTTGAAATAAAGTTATCTTAATTTGAATTAAAAGCTAATTGTGGGTTTTCTGTCTTAGTTTAGTCTTTCAATTGGACGACGGACGCCAAGTGACGCCAATAGCTCACATGACCCTTCGGGTCAGGTGAGTTAAAAAGTTTAGTTTAAGGTCGTGGCCCATCTTTGCCCCCCTGTAGCAATTCAACGGTGAAATATGTATCAAAAACCGTTGACACATCTAGGTGACAGAATTCAATTAGCAATTTAACAAAAGAAGAATTTTCAAAATTGAATGATTAATAAACATTCTACAATAGTTTTGTGATACACCCGTTTTAGCCCCTTTTGACCCTTTTAACTAAAATCGTAGGGGCCAAAAACCCTAAATACAATACCAACCTTTTTTTCTAGATATAATCATCATATTGAGATTTAACGATTAGCTGGTCCACTAGAATAAATTTATTTGTGTAAAACTATTTGCTGTAACAAACTTTTAAATAAGGACGTGTTTTGCCCTTTCGACCCTTAATTTCTCAAAAACGGTAAGAGATATTGCAAATCTGATTGAAAAACGCAGGCAGGGATTTTCACAAGGATTCCAATAAAAAAAAAAATTTGAAAATCCGACCTCAAATAAAAAAGTAGATTTTTTGGGTGTGGCCCCTTTTTGACCCCCTGTAGCAATGTAACGGTGCAATAAATATCAAAATCATTGACACATTTAGTTGACAGAATTTAATGAGGAATTCATTGAAAAAAAATTTTTCAAAATCGAATGAACAACAAACATTCTACAACAGTTTTGTCAATACACCCGTTTTAGCCCCTTTTGGCCCTTTTTTCTAAAATGGTAGGGGCCCAAATACAATACCAACCTTCCTTTAGTGGTTACAAACATCATATCTAAATTTCAAAACAATTGGTCAATATTTACTTAAGTTATCGCACGGAAACCAAATGTTCCCAGACGACAACGACGACGACGACATCGCCATAACTTTATACGATCGCAAAATTTTGCGATCGTATAAAAATGAATTGGCTACATAAATAAAGGAAATTCTACAATAATACATGTACATAGATCATCATGCATAAAACACATTAATAAATGAACAGACATTAATCAAAGAACTTTTGAGTTGCAAAGTTTCAACCTTCATATTTATCACAACAAAATAATTTCTTTTAGAAATGATTCCGGAGCACCAGAGTTCACCCTGTTTGTGGCCTAACAGCCCATATGGATCAGACATATAGTTTTACATTTTCCGTACATACGTTCGTAACACTTTGGCTAATCTTGGCTAAGTTCTTGGTCAAGGTTCATAATTTGGATACTACTGTCTGTAAAGGGTAGTCTGGAGAACAGAAATTCTTATCTTTTTTCTTCATGTTGTTGCTAGAATCTTTGAAATGTTTGCCATTTTTATCTTTGCAAGAAAACGTAACTAAATTCACATAAAAGAGTAAAGAAATTGCTTACCTCTTAGATTAATGAAGCAAAATCACTTTGCCCCCTAGTTTTTCCATTGTTAATGGCAGCCATATTTGGGGATGCCAAATTGTCAATAATCACTTTTTTTTAGAAATTTAGAAAATCATTCAGTTCACAGAGATACTTTGTGATCAACTTGTTTTTGTTTACATCTGGGAGTGCACTTTGACGTCACATGACGTCACAATTAAAATTGACAATTTTTCCCGCCATTTTTTTACAATGGGAAATCCCCATAGGCTTGCAAATATCTGCATTTTTTGGAAATGTATTTAACTTTCTGTAAAGTTGTTATATTTTTTAACTACGTCTTTTTGATACTTATAAGATTATGTAAACAAATTAAAGCAAAATTAGTTTAGAAAAAAACATTTTTGATTTTTCCATTCTCCAGACTACCCTTTACAGACAGTAAATGTTGACCAAACTTGGGGAAAATCATTTTTCACCACAAAGCATGGCACCACCCATTATGAATAAGGTCAATGTGACTTAAAATTCATGGAAGAATGACTTTGATTTATTTCTTTGTGAAAATCCAAGATAATACCTGTTAGGGATCAATGATATTTCAAGAATAGGTGAGCAATTCTGTGACCCATTTTTAGTTACAACTTGTGTTCGTGTTGATTGCTATTCAGATGTTCAGTTGTATTTGTGTGTTATTATGTTGTATGTTTTTCATGCTGTTCTTTTAATATATGCATTTGTCAGTAACTGAACCCCCCTCACCATCCACATATTTTCAGGACTTCATGAAAATTAGCCCCCCCCCCTTTTTTTAACCCTAGAAGTATGCTTTGAATTTTGTGAGTTATAAGTGGTAAAAGAAAACATTCTTTTAGAAAACGAAGATTACACCTTCCTTACCAAATAAAATGTACTTGATCTGCTTAGATTGTTTAGTCAATCATTATTGTTTATGTGTGCACTCTGTTTTGAACGTTCCGTTTGATTGCGTCACGAGCACTTTTGTAGTACTACGCGGTGTTTTGTGGTCCCTAAATCTCTCTATAACGTTCTCATTTTTTAATAAAATATAGAACGTTTTACATTTCTTATGAATACATCGATATTAAGACATAAAACTGTTAACAACACTGATGAATAATCCGTACTAGTTAGGACTTTATATCGCGGATGCAAGATAAATTGTGTACTTTCACTTTCGAAATCGAACGGTCAACAAACAGGACGCAAGATTAGAAGTAAGTCAGTGAGAATTTTTGCAGCCAGATTTAATATCTTTACAACTTTGAACCTTTCAAATTTGTATTTAAATGCACTGTGATTAGAAGAAATAATGACAAAAGTTGACAAGGAATCTACACCAGCGTTGAAGCAATTTACTGGATAATTTAAATGCATGGACCTTTGTTTATTTTTCTCAGTGGTTGGTCAAGGTATTAGAATCCCACTCTCCCAATGTTGATTTTCGGGGCAAAATTTGTCTTGGCCTTCCTTTTTTCGTCCATAGTTGACTGTTTTTACAAGTGAATCCCCCTTCTTCAAAATACATGCCTGCTTTGCAAACCAAATTAGGGTCCTCAAAGTAACTACAATGGGCATTCGTAAATGACAAAATAACCATTAAGGATAAAAAGAGGTTAACAAACAAACTGAAATTGGGTTAAAATATTCACATAAACAAATGACGGTCATACTAAATAACTGAAAACAGATCTGCCCATGTGCGTCATTTGGTTTTAAATACATATTATGTAAATCTGTCAACAACTGACTATTTTGACAAACACGCTTTTGTAAGATATTGTACCTACACTTCTAATAGAAGAAAATGAGATGTGGAATAAGTGTACGCGACACAACCTACAATATAAACGTAAATTTAAAACATCCACAATGGAAACAGCCAGCAGCCTTCAATGTGACAAGCATTTTAGCCCAATCATAAAGTGCAATGAAATACAAACATAAGCTTTGATTAAGATTCCTGGCTTAGGACAGGCACATTAAAATGTGGCGGGTTTAAACTAGGGCGCTTTCCATTATGCGGTTTGCACCAGTTGAACCTTAGATTCGCGTTCCAAAATACATGGTTCGGTACAAGCGGTTTGCATCAAAAGACGAACCAGACGAACCGGTGACAACACAAAATAAACCTGTATGAACCGCATAATGGAAAGCAACCCTAGTTTTTTGGCGCCAACCTTCCCCCTATTGATAATTAAGTACAAAGCACAAACTAACGCACAGTAAAAATAAAATCGTTTGAAGTTCAGTTCAACAAGAGAGTATCTGAGACAAAAGGACAACAATTAATTAACGGAAAGTAGAAAGTTTTTATCAAGCATCAGGAAATCACAAATTTTGTAGATTGTCAAAAAATGTTGTTCCAGGCATGGATAGGACAAATGAGATGTAGAAAGTGTACGTGACACAGCTCACATTCAAGTGGGAAAAACACAATGGAAAACTGTTAGCAGCTTTAAAAAAGCCAGTATATGTAGGTGCTGATTGTGAATGAAATGCCACAATAAACCCCCCAAAAAATTAAATCACTTATTTTTACTTCATTACACAAGTGCCTGTGTGAATACATGTACATGAAAAACATGAAAAATACAGTTCCTTGAACTACTGCATTCCAACCTATTTACTAACCATCTATTTTTTTTAAAATTATTATAGAGAGGAAATGGAGATTATTAGATGCCAGTCATACCATTCACATTTCTATATAGACAAGCATAACAATATTAGATCAACAGATTATTATTTTACCATATATCAGTAGTGACAAGACACCATGACAGTTCAGGCAAATGGTACACTACTCGAAGATGAAATGTCCAATGCACAGGTACAGTTTGTGTAAACATGTACATGAAGATGAATAATTTAGGACCATTTTTTTTAATAAAACAAGTGCCTGTGTGTATACAGTATACTCATACATGTACATAAAACATGAAAGTAGTACAAAAGAGGTATTTAAATCTTGAAGTCCAAAAAAGACAAAACCAAACTTGCATTCTGTAATCAGACAGTTCTGTTGCAATATAATTGTCTTTGCAATAATAATGAATGTATATGTTTAACTTCTATTTTTAAATCGTGTGAATCTAATAAGAATAGAAAAACCTCTGAAAATTAAAATAAATATGACACAATTTCATTAAACAGAATGAAGTAGAGCACCAGACCTACATGTAAAATCCAAATCCATGAAATGGGACCCCTTGCTGATGCTGCATTCTAATTATTACAAGCCTGATCAGTAGTAACTAGTTGCTGACAAAACTGTTTCAATCTTTTTCCAGCCACCCATCATTCACTATTTTATAACCCTATTTTTTTACTTTATGAAATCCAGACCAGCTAAGAAATAACTGAAATACATATGCATGCTTGTACAATACAACAGGAAATGACACCAAAACAGCTTCAAATTGCTATACATACCATATATTGAAATTTGTTGCACATGTATTTAATAACTACATACATGTATATAGTGAATATCACATATATTACACTCTTAAATAAATTTATTTTTATCATTTCAGATATGCTGTATGAGAACTCCAAATGGCTTCTACAATGTTCCAGAATAATTACAGATGTAAAGAGACTATGAAATTCCTAGCAAAAAACAGATAAATAAAAGACAAATAATCAAACATGTGTTTTAAACTACTTAATTTTTTATAACATTTAGGGAATAACTGTATTGTATTTCAAGCTTTGGCGGCGTAAAACGTAGATTTTACTGTCGCAAATTTAGTTTACCTGGTGACGCGTATTCAATGCATCAATGTTATAAGTTTTTGTTAAATCTACTTGTGCTTATCAAAAAGCCTATGAAGGCTAGAACTACTATGGCTTTCTCCAATGGTGTTAATTGGGACTAGATTGGTACAAAGAACTTTGTGAACTTATTGGAAGAAGGCATCATATGATATCTATTTTATTGTTCTACATGTATATCAAACATATTACTGCATGAATGCATTGAACTGCTTTAACTGTTTAACAAACTTGAACATGTATAAGTAGTGCACTGTTCAACAAGTTTTTACTATTTGCTAGTAAATGCCATTATACAGTGTAGCCTTGGACATATAGGATGAACTTGAAATCATTGCATCATGATGTTGTTGATGAATAAATATGTTTATCAATTTAAATTTGATACATTTTAAAACTGCTTCCAAGAGGTGCCTTTATTTCCTTCTAATCTATCACAAACCTGGTGACCTAAGCTTTCCTTTTATTTAGCAAAGGGCTCTTTTCATTCTTGTTTATGAAGTTTAGCAGAAAGAAATCCTACACCTTAATGAAGCAAAAATAGAATCACAAGAAGATAATAAGAAATAGAATAAACATTATCAAATAAAAATTATTTTGAAAGAACTATCAATGTACAATAATGTCAATTTGTCTCTGTATACCAACAAACAGGGACTGGGTTTCATATGGAACTACTCATTCTTTTTCATACAGGGTTTTTATGGCTTGTCTTTAGATTTGCTGTTGATAGTATCTGTTTGTGTTGTAAGTTTGTATGGGTCTTTCGGTTCTGCATTTTAACATGTGTATAAAGACAAGCTTAAGAAAGCAAAAAAAAAAAACATCAAAGGAGCAGCTTTCTATATTATCTAAAAAGTTCAAAGGACATATTATCAAAAAAGTTCAAAGGACATACATGTTGATAGAAAAGAAACCCATGCCCAGTTAAAGATACAGGCTGAAAATGACTGAAAATATTTTTTACAAGCAAATAAACAACTTCAGACAAATTACAACAAAAACATTTAATACCAATGAACCAGAGAATAGAAGGTAACACACTAGTAGCATTGTCTGGAAAATAAACATAGGATTTTAAAGTTCTCATGAACAAGGATTTTTGTTTTTACTTTTGATCTAATACAGAACTGTTTTAGGATGAAACTTTGAAATTGGTAAGTATTTTATTACTATTCACAGAACTGTGATTTTACTGATCTTGATAGAACTGTTATTTTACTGCTATTTACAGTACTGTTATATTAACGCTATTTACAGTACTGTTATTCTACTGCTATTTACAGTAATGTTATTCTACTGCTATTTACAGTACTGTTATATTACCGCTATTTACAGTACTGTTATATTACTGCTATTTACAGTACTGACAGTCTACTGCTTTTTACGTTACTGTTATTTGACTTTTAATCTAAGTACAATTATTTGACTGGTATCTTCATGACCACTTATGTGCATGTAAGAAATGTACTTTTTTGGTTCCTGCATTTTAATTACCATAATTACGTATGCAAATTGTTGGTAGTGTAAGAGTAGGACCCGTAGGATCCCCATGCAGGAGGCTAAATTTCCCGTCCTTACCAATCACTCCTCTTTTTCAGTGGCAGTCAAAACTCTTTTACCCGATTGGCCTTGTGTCTCCATTTCCTCCACTTCATCATCATTTCATGTTCATTGCATCACCACTTTCGTGTTCATCTCCCGAATATAGCCGAAATCGTGCTGCCTGGGAGTAGAGCAATAACTAACTAACTAACCTATAAGGGGTCATCTGACAACTTCAACCCTATGGAGTCTTTTGTAGAGCTAAATGAGCTGAACATTTAAGCAAGCAACAGCTTCTCTCTATCTGCAATAGTTTTCATCTTGTTTAATAGCTTATATGCTACAACTCTATCGTTCATATTTTTGATTCGTAAAAAAACATGGCTGCCATGGCTAAAAATAGAACATAGGGGGTAAATTTCATTTTTTTGCTAATAACTCAAAAATGGTTTCAGATATCAAAATTGTGCAAGAATCAATTATAGTGATCAGCATATTAACTACCTGTCCTGAAATTTTGGAAAAGATCTGACTGCTGATGTGGGAGTTATTGTCCTTTTTTCTAATTTTTGCTAAATTTTGCACTTAAGCCCAATAACTTGAAAACTTACCAAGTTATTTCAGAAATTTAAATCACATATGGTTAAGCACAATAATATCTACAAAATATATGTATCTGTGTAGTTCAGGTGAGCGATTCAGGCTCCTAGGAGCCTCTTGTTTCTAAAACAGTAGGGGCCACAAACTCCAAATACAAAAACATCATTCCTTTGGTGGATATAATCATTATATTTAAACTTCATAACAATTGGCTGGCCCACTACAACTTAATATTGGTAAAAAAACTATTTGCCTGGACAAACTTTTATAAATGGCGTTTTTTGCCCCTTTGACCCCTAATTTCTCGAAAACGGTACGAGATATTACAAATCTGATCAAAAGACGCAGACATGAATTTTTACAAGGATTCCAATGAAAAAAAAAAGATTTTGAAAATCGGACCACAAATAAAAAAGTCGATTTTTTGGATGTGACCCCTTTTTGACCCCAGCAATGTATCGGTACAGCAAAGGTGTTGGTACATTTTGTTGACAGAACTTATTGAGGAATACAATAAAAAAGAATGATCAAAATCGGATGAAAATTAAACATTCTACAGTAGTTTTGTCAATACACCCGTTTTAGCCCCTTTTGGCCCTTTTTTCTAATACGGTAGGGGCCAGACCCCAAATGCAATACCAACCTTCCTTTAGTGGTTATATACATCATATCAAAATTTTATAACAATTGGTTTACTACAACTTTAGTTATCACGTCTACAGACGACGACAACGACATCGCCATGACGGAATACGATCGCAAAAAATTTGCGGTCGTATAAAAAGCTAAAATAAGTTTTATTCATAGAAAAAATTATTAAAAATAAGTGAGCATTTTTAGAAAGTAGAACGAAACAGGTTTAAAAAGTGAAATGAAATTTGACTGTCAGTACTAACTACAGAATTCATGTGACTTTTGCGAAGTCACATGACTTCATACAAATACACTTGGGGATTTTCCGGAGAATTCTGCGGTAAAAGGGACTTACTTATTATATCTAAAGAGTACTCGGCAGAGTAGATTGATGATGACGGGCGACAAAATATAAACAGTAATAATGATAAAAATTCTCCAATCATGAAAATAAATGTATAAATTATTGCCAATCAGACATGTTTTCTTTGTTCAAACAAATAATTACAATTATTGGTGTGTTGTCAAATTTTTGTCCCTGGACCACATGACTGGAATCATAATAATTTAAGAAAAAATATTATGTAAATGAACACGAGACCACAGCACATATGTTAACTCCAACTGCAATTAATGTTTTAATATTAAGGATCTTCTGAATCCTGACAAAATGCATCGGATATTACTATTGTACTCTGGATAGACTGTATAAATTTTGCATCCCAGCACAGAGGACAAGGCAGGCATGTCTAACATTCCCGACCAGTTTATGTCAATGACAGAGGTCTTTGCCTCACGGATAATTTCTGATGCATGGTAACCTGCCAAAAACTGGAGTCTTGGATGTACAGAGTAAATATCACGGTTCAAAGCTTTATTGCAGTTAATATTCGAAGCCAGGGCAAAAATCTGTAAGATCCTGATATCCACAAAGAAACAGAGTTGAAAAGACAATACCATCAACAAAGAATTTTATTGCTGTTGTCTAATACGAGGGGTGAAAGAAGTCGGATGGTGTTCTAAGGTTTGCAAATGTATCCTGCACTATCTGAATTTCGGAAGATTCACATATCTGATCAACAAGTTTAGGTAATGGATATTCCCTAAAAACTTCGTTTCTTATTTCATCTAATTCTTAAGTATTATGCTGTAATATCTCTCTTGGAATCCGGTAAAAATGTTTCAATATTTACGTTTGAGAAGGGGGCCGGAAGGGGAGTGAATTTGGGGGAATGGAAGTTCAGATATATGAACTTTTCGGGACATTTCGGTGTGAATAAAATAAAAATAAAATCCAAAAAGTATCGAATTTGAAAACTGGTTTATGAAAAAATCAAAATGAAACCAGTGGAAAAGTTTATCTGGACTAGAAAATGTAAAACTTAATGACAATTTTTGTAGAGCTAAATGAGCTGAATGTTTAAGCAAGCAACAGCTTTTCTCTATCTGCAATAGTTTTCATCCTGTAAGCAAAAAACACTATTTTTCACTTTTAAGGGGCTGTAACCCCTATAAGTGGTCATCTGCGACTTCGGTCCTAAGAAGACTTTTGTAGAGATAAATGAACTAAACAGTTATGCCAGCTTCAGCTTTTCTCTATCTGCTATAGTTTTCATTCCATAGGGCAATAAAAAGCTACGCCGAGCGCAGCATGATACGACCGCAACGAGTTGAACCCTGTACGTTGGAGGCCCAATATGGATAGTCCATTGCTTTGGTCACATGAAGCCCATGGTGGACTTACAAAGCTTTTTGACACATGCATCCTGTGGTGGACTTAGAAATGCATTTTTGACAAATATATTTACATCAACATCTTATACAAAAAGCCTTATTTCTATACATGTATTAATTTACAATTTTGGCCCTTTGACCCTTAATTCCTCAAAATGGTAAAAGATATTGCTAATCCGATAAAAAATAATAAGAAATAGTGTACATGGAATCCGATGAAAAAAAAATTTGAAAATCGGACCACAAATAAAAAAGTTGATTTTTGGGTGTGGTCTGTCTTTAGCCCCCTGTAACAATGTAATGGTGAAATACATATCAAAATCATTGACACATTTTGTCGACAGAATTTAATGATGAATTCAACAAAGAAAGAATTTTCAAAATCTAATGAATAATAAGAATTCTACAACAGTTTTGTCAATACACCCGTTTAAGCCCTTTTTTCTAAAACAGTAGGGGCCACAAACCCCAAATACAAAACCAAGATTCCTTTAGTGGATATAATCATCATATATAAACTTCATAACAATTGGCAGGCCCACTACAACTTAATTTTTGGTATAAAACTATTTGCATTGACAAACTTTTAAAAATGGCCTTTTGGGCCCCTTTGACCCCTAATTTCTCAAAAACGGTAAGAGATATTGCAAATCCGATTGAAAAACGCAGGCAGGGATTTTCACAAGGATTCCAATGAAAAAAAGATTTTGAAAATCGGACCACAAATAAAAAAGTCAATTTTTGGGGTGTTGCCCCTTTTTGACCCCCAATATCAATGTAACAGTGCAATATATATCAAAACCATTGACACATTTTGTTGACAGAATTTAATGATGAATACAATAAAAAAAGAATTTTCAAAATCGAATGAATAATAAACATTTTACAACAGTTTTGTCAATACACCCGTTTTAGCCCTTTTTGGCCCTTTTTTCTAAAATGCTAGGGGCCACAACCCCCAAATACAATACCAACCTTCCTTTAGTGGTAACAAACATCATATAAAAATTTCATAACATTCGGTCAATATTTACTCAAGTTATCACACGGAAACCAAAGTGTCCACAGACGACGACGCCGCCGACAACGACAACGACGACGACGACGACATCGCCATAACATTATACGATCGCAAAAATTTTGCGGTCGTATAAAAACATGACAAAACGTTATTTCAATGGTCAATTTTGACAGTATAAGGGGAAAATTCCTATAGGAAATGATCCTAGGACTTTGACCCGTTATATGTTTTGTAGATCGTGATGTGCGTAATCATATGCAATTTAAATTTTTCAGATATCTTGTATAGTTTTCAAGATAGAGGGTTAAATAAGTGCAAAATTTGGAAAAAAAATCAGAAAAAGGGCAATAACTCCTACATCGGTGTTCGGATCTTCTTGACAATTTGAGGGCAGGTAGATTATGAGATGCTGATCACTTTTACCCAATGCCAGAATTTTGATATCTGTGACCGTTTTTGAGTTATCCCTTTGTGGACCGCCAAATAGTGCACCACATATTTTTTCTGTCCCTACCCATCTCTCCTCTTTTCCAGTGGTCTTCAAAATTTACAGTTCCTTTGTTACCCACCCCACCCCCACGTTTCTCTCATTGTATTTTCGACAGATAAGGGTTGGTTGTGTGAAATCGGGTAAGGGTTGGCTATATTCTACTTAGGTAAGTGTTCTAACTAGTATGACCTCATTTCAGGTAAGTGTTCTTCATTGTTGGTCACCATAGGTAAGGGTTCCAGATTATGCGAAGTTTTTGGGGAGAGATTTCGTCGCTTTCTGGGTACATTGGCCTATGGTGCGTTGAGGATACATTGGCCTGTAGTAGTAATGCGTGCCACTATAGAACACTTTGACCCCGAGTTCATTCCCATAGGCTCCAAGGTAAATCGTTGCTATTTTTGGTACTGAATACCCACCCAAGATCTCTAGCAGTAAAGTCGTGTGCAGTCATGCGGAAAGACGATTAGTCCCTTTCTTTCGCCCCCTTTTAGTTCGTCACAAGTTTCTATTATCTATTATTAACTCTTATCTTTAACCCTAGCCCTAACCCTAACCCTAACCCTAACCCTAATCCTAACCCTAATCCTAACATTTTGTTTTGTTAGTGTCGCCCTGTCATTTCTATGTGTTATATAGTTTTACTCCCCCTCCCCCTGCTCCTTCTTTCCTCATTTTTCCCTCCTCCTCCTCCTCCTCTTTCCCTCATTTTCCCTCCTCCTCCTCCTCCTCCTCATTTCCTCATTTTTTCCTCATTTCCCCTAATTTTCCTCCTCATTGTCCTCATTTTCCTCCTCATTTTCCCTCATTTCCCTCCTCATTTTTTCTTGTATTTTTCGTCTTTTGAGCTTGTTTTGTTCATGTATGGCTCAACTCTAATTGGTTCTTTTCCTTTTTTTTGTTCGCCCTTTATGGGCTCTTTTTTTTTGTCTTTGTTATTGTATTGATTGCTTTTATTTTCTTAAGTTTTCAATAAAAACTCGAAATCAGGTACAACTTTTATTAACATTCTACGTTTAATTTACATTCTATCTTTCAATTTCAATATCCATATGGTCTGGTGGTTAAATCGTTCATGATCACTCTTTTGTCAAATACAATTCTATAATCTTTCTTTTGTGAAACGGTTAACAGTTTTTGATTTATTCTTTGGATCTTGTAATCGTCTCTCACTGTCCTGATATCGTTTCTGTTGATGGTGACCATCTCCTTGATGGTGTCAAAGTTGATGTCCAAAGCATTCTTATAGTTCAATGTTATTCCACGGACTTTGCACATAGTTCTGTTTCCTGTTTTCTCTGAGACGGCTAGTTTATACGCATAGTTTTTTGGTCCTCCAGTGACAAACTCCGTAATAGTATTTCCGGGTACTTCGTCCGTCAAATCTCCCAAGTAGTCTCCCAGCTTAGGCCTCCATTCTCCAGGTTTGGTGGTAAAAACAATCGAATCTGTATCGCAGTACAATGTTCTTGGTCCCAAATTCTCCAGATAAGTATATAGTTTAAGTCTGGCCTGGGCGGTAGTATAGGCGGCTATGACGACGTTTGTTTTCTTTTGGGTTTCAATGAATTCTTCTTTATATTTCCATCGTAATTCCACCATTTCATCGTTAACAAACTGTATTCCGGTCACTTCAATTTTATCGCTGGTTAACTTGTCAAAGTATTTCTTTTGTTCTGTAATGTAGGTGGTCTGTTGCATGTTGTTTCTTTGTCCAAACCTGCCCCAAAAGCTGTTCAACATTAGTTTGGCTAGAGACCTGATGCCGGGGTTCTTTTTTATCTTGTTATAGTCTAACTGTATCCCTTCCTTTTCTTCGTAGTTCTTGATATATTGCTGTTTAGCCTCTTCAGATTGACACCATTCTGGCCAGCCACTAGCTTCTTGTTTCATTTTCAAGAATGTATTGATATAGTCCGTGAAGAGTCCTCCAGACTTCCTTCCGGGATCGTACTGTTCTACCTCTTCGAAATGCCATACTTCGTAGATGGTTAAGATGGAATATCCCTTTTCCAATGCCTTCTTCAACTCATCTGTCACCCAAGTTCCGTTATAGCTCTATCTTTTTCAGTATGGTTACAAGTCTCCTGTTTGTAGGTTTCGGTACAGGTACGACAGAGTGGGAACATCAGTTTGTTGTTGATCTTGGTTGGTAAGACGGGGCTGTATAGGTTTTTGGGCGGTAGTACTTTACATTTCACCAATCCTTCGTACTCGTTGATGTCCCCAAAGATTTCGGTGATGATCAATGGATGACCTTTGGGTACTTTTCCGGTTTTGTTGACAAACGGATAGAGCGATGTAACGTCATAGTAGTTGATATTGTCTTCTCCTGTCTGTTTGTACAAGGTAAAGGCTTCTGTTCTTCCTCCGTAGAAAGCATCTCGTGGTTCCAAAGCAGGGATCATCTCTAAGGATTGAATAGGCACGAAGTGTTGGATCTTGTTCTATCTCTTTATCGAAATCACATTCCCATTTCTCTACGTAGGAGTATCCTGCTTCCAAATAAGTCTTTTTCTCTAGTGTCCGTTGATGAAGATCGTTCATAAACATGTTGTTGACCGTATTGATGGTCTCTCTGGAATAGCATCTGGGACAGCCGTGCCAATAACAACCGTGAAATTCATACACAGTTCCATTGTCGTATCCGTCTACTCTGTAGGGTCCAATCTGCTTCTCTCCTCCGTTTTGGGCGTGTTGAATTCTTGAATCTTTCTTTGCTGATATATGTTTTATCCACTTCATAGCTTTGATGGAGTGCTTATGTTCTGGTTGGTAGCCTTGCGCTGGGATGAGCCCAATGGTGTTCCACCGTAGAAACTTGGATCGAAAGACAAGGTTGCAGGCGGATGCTATAGTGATACTCTCTTGGAAGGGGTCGATTGGAGTTCCGTCTAAGGTGTCCATGAATAGTTGTCGGAAGGTTAAACAGGCTTTTCTCAGGATGTCTACGTCTGTGATACAGTACTTCAAGAGTTCTTCTTGGACTTCAAATGGTTCGTTCCTGTGTTTATCGTACCATTTCAGGAATGTTTCGCGGTCTTCTGATTTCATACCATTTGGATTGTAATAATTGATGTCTGGAAGAGTTTCTAATCGGATGTTTTGGTTTTCCTTTGTGTTAAACAGATGTGGAAAGTATCCTTTGTGGAGTTCCTCGAATCCAAACATTTTCGGGAGTTTGGCTAAGACAGTGGGTAGAAAGTTGAGGGAATCTATCATCCGTATGCTTTTAATTGTAATTAGGGGCAAAAGGGGACCAAAATCGAAACTTTTTTACTTGTGATCTGATTTTGAAAATTTTTATTGCATGTTTGTTATTGTCGAATAGCGGATACAAAATTTAGAATTAATTTTGCGACCCCCTTTTTCCCCCTATTACGTAATTAGGGCCAAAATCGAAACTTTTTTATTGCGTAAAAAACATAAATGATAATAGATTAACTAAGAATAGGGTCTATTTCTTAATATAAAATTGAGCGGGGATATTGAAATGTTATAAATATGACATTGCAAGTATATTTTTTTCTATTTGCTTTTAAATAGTTAAAATCTAATGAATTCCTTGTAAAATATGGGTGGAAAGTCCACCAAAGAAGACATGTGTCAAAAACCTTTGTTAGTCCACCATGGGCTGAATGTGTCTAGAGCAATTGACTATCCATAATGGGCCTAAACGGTACAGGGTTCAACGTGGTGCGGATGTATCATGCTGCGCTCGGCGAAGCTTATTATTAAGGCTTACATTTCAAGTTCATTTTGTCATCATACTGTCCTCACTCTCAACTTCTATAGCATTCATACTCACTTCCTCCTTACTCTCAACAACTGAAATTTCTTTGAAGAATTTGAATTTCATGATTGATAACACATTGATTTCGTTTGGCCTTCATCTTGTTAACATGATTGGTTATTAATTTCGATTGTTCAATGTTTCTTCCATTATAACAAATCGTGACTTTAATGTCTGTCTGGAAATGGCTTAAATTTTCTTTCTCCATTTTTGCATCTTGGAAAAACTGTATAAACATCTCAGGAATACTGTCTTTGGGCATGTCAAGATCTAAAACATAAAATATGGTTATCATTATTCCAGATATATTGAAAATACCTTGTGGAAATAATATAGAAATTGATTTACAGCCACTAGTATGAACTTATAAAATTCATTTTAATAAAGTTTTCTTTGTTTGGTGGCTTTGGTATTTTCGTTGCCATGTAGATTTCGAGATACAGAATATGTGTATGAGCCAGCACAGTTTATAAACAAAAGTAACAAGGAATCTGTGAGCTACTGCTCACACAGTATACCCCCACTACCCCCAAAATGAAATAGATGTAGGTAAACAGGAAGTACATATTAGACAGACCTAATTTTAATACTTGCAATTAAGGACCTGATACTGAACTCGTATACCAAATTTCAAGTCATTGTGATATACATGTACCGTATGTAGTTGCTGAGAAAAATGTTACGAAAATTTTCAAACAATTGACTAGTAATGCTGAAAATCGACAAATTCAGTTAACAGGCAGTATATATCTGATAGACCTAATTTTGGTACTCGCGATAAAATACCTCATACTGAACTCATATACCAAATTTGGTATTTGACAAGATGACAATGATGATTTTCATAAAATTTCTAAGTTCAAAGGGTTATAACTCACACAAAAAATTGAGGATCAAAATTTCCTGGTAATATGCACAACTACATATGGTGTCCTTCTTATATACCAAGATTTGTTGAATTTGATAGGAGTTGCGCTGACAAACTTTGTGAGGGACAGAACAAAAACAATATGTCTCCCCACAAAAGTGGGGGGAAGACATAACAAGTTGTCTGTTTGCCTTTTTGTTGATACAAAAAATTAATTTTTTGTTGACAATATCCCTTTGAGGAGGTCTGCTCCTCATATTTTGGAATTTTCTCAGATTTTTTATATGCTCAGGTTTTATCCATCTAATATGCTTGAATTTTTTGTCCATGAACCCCCTATTTTATTTTTATTATTTCAAAAAAGGGACACTAAATATTCTGTTGCCAATTTTTAAAGAAATTTTATTTACTCTGTCATACATTTTAAAAGGTTTAAAGTTGCAAATCAGTGGCAATGCAAAAGTAATGAAAACTCTATCGAGAAAACCCTATTCCCGCCAAAACTACAAGTGGTTTTAGCATGAAAACAAGCATATGCATATGGACCTACGTTTTTTTCATGCTTATTTTAAATTTTTGATCGTTTGTCCATATTCTTTAAAATAAGTGCAACTTTTTCCATTTTTATTAACTTTAAGATAGAGGAGCAAACCATCTTATCAGGCAGCGTATTAAATTCCTACAAAACTTACTCAAACAAACATTGTTTAAATTCATCAGAGGAACCATTAGCTGGGAACGTTATCTTCTTCTCACCAAGACCATTTGCAGCTAGAAGGGTTCGACTTGGAGCTGTATATTGTGATGGCACCTCCGATGCATTCCTGCTAGCAAGTGCGACAATAGACTTCTTAATAAAATTTTTCTTGTTCCACAATTCTGAAATAAATATTGCAGTGATTAGTCAAATTTTATTAATAACAGTGTGTGTGTGTGTGTTTGTTGGTGTTTAACGCCCTTAATTGACACACCTGGGCCATGAAGGGTGGTCAGTTTCATTGGTAGAGGAAACCAGAGTACCCAGAGGAAACCACCGACCTTGGGCAGGTAACTGACAAACCTAATCACATACAGTTTAGTCCAGGTGAGCTTAAGATTGATTTAAAGCTTGAAATCTGGCAAGACCATTTGAAAACATATTTCAAATCTCTGCTGAGATTCTTCATAACATGGTTTCCTTGATTTCATTTTTTTTGTTATTCAGGCCAGTTGATATTAGTTTTATGTGCTGTTGTTTTCTGATTTTATTATCTTTGTCTGTTTATGTTATTTTTCTTTCTGACTTTAAATAAAGTTTACTTACTTACTACTGGTATCTGAAATATCTGGACTGTTCAAATTTTAATGTCTGAAGGCCATAAAAAAATATTGTTGGTTTCTAACAAGGCAAAAAAAATCATGTATGTGTGTTTCAAGTTTTATGCCTGAAACAAGAGTTGACACTAAAGTATGTCTCGCCTGTTGGCCCCATCACAGAACTCATTGAAGGTCTAGTGGGC
Organism: Arcuatula senhousia; assembly: GCA_963971305.1. Classification (NCBI taxonomy): domain Eukaryota; kingdom Metazoa; phylum Mollusca; class Bivalvia; order Mytilida; family Mytilidae; genus Arcuatula; species Arcuatula senhousia. The sequence goes on along the minus strand of CAXARO010000278.1, from coordinate 8,851 downwards.
CTTTGGAAAAGTGAAGGTCAAGGCCATGTGACAGGTGACAGAATTCCCTTTAACCATCACAAAAATGTCTGAAGTGTGTTCTAGATACCATAGTTATTGAGAAACATTTTTCCAAAATTTTAAAAACGTTTGACTGTTTCTTTAAGAATTGATAAATTTATCTGTTTGGTCATTGTTGTAATATTTTTTTGATTTTTTTTTTATCAAATTAAAAAAATCTACCGGTTTTCCAAGTTTTCTACTCCTAGCGTGTCTGATGAAGGTTAATCCAGACAAGCGCTTCACACGCAGTGAAATTTTGCTTTTGTACATTTATTAAAATCATTTTAATATGTGGATCGTGTCCTTTTAGCACATGTTCCATATTCTTTCGTTTTTAATAGTACAACAACATACAATTAGGGTTAGTGTAAAACATATACTGTAAACCAATTAATTTTCGCGGCTACAAACTTTCGCGGTTTCCTCAGAATGAACATTTTCACGGAGATAATCTTTCGCGATTTCGTAATTCTCCATCATAACAACCTTTTCACTCAGACTGTTTCGCGGCTATAAACTTTCGCGAATGCAAAGCTTCCGCCGCGCGAAAGTTTACAGCACGCAAAAATTTATAAGTCCGTCCATTTTTTTTCAACTTCATGAAAAAGTTGTAACGTGTATCGGCCGAGCGGTTCTTATAACTTTAATATTGTTAACACAAAATATCTATTCTCTAAAACTTTCGGAAACTTGGATTCTTAACGGGAAAAGTAATTTGAATAAAAGATCTAAACTAAATATTATCTAGGATCAAACTATTTTAATTAATCTTAAAGTATAATGCAGTTATCCGATTCGGCTGTCATGCATGCATAAAAATGGACTTGACTGGATATGCACGCTTAAAATGATCAAACAAATTCAAACTAGGCAGGCATTAAACCTCTAATCATGAAACCTACGGCTCAAACCCTTTAAACAACAAGCACCAAACCTCTAAGGTGCATAAAACCATATATCACTAAACCTCAAGCATCAAACCACAATGATGCATAAAACCAATGTCTCAAAACTCCAAGCATCAAACCTCTATGATGCGTTAAACCTATAAATCCACTATACGGGCATCAAACCACAATGATGCATAAACTACTTTAATAATAAAAGGTTTGAAACCGTTTCCGTATCTTCTAAATTATTTATTAAACACACCTAGCGATCTTCACTCCTCGGAGTCTGGATCAAGAATGACAGTGATAGCCGATTTTCGCGCCCTTATATACTATGTTAACTGGTCCCACCGACCGTAAACCAGTAACAACTTCGAACAGCAGAATCGGACTTCTTCATTGACTTCAACCTAATAGCAATATCTTCCGAGTAAACACCGTAGCGGCAATACAAAGTAGAATTTATCTCTGAAATACCGATAAAGTTACATTTTCTTAATGTTGCAATAAATTTTAATTACTGAAACAACAAATGAGATGCATTTTCTTGATATATTAATGACTGTATCGTATCTCCAGCATTGGTATCTATTGTAAACAACCGTATAGCAACGTCGGTCTGAAGTGTTCATCTCTGCTTTCAGGTAACATATAATAACCGGGAATGTAAATATGCAAATTAAATATGTATAACCAAAAATCGTCACAAAGTGAAGCAGTAATTCGTCCTTTCCGCTGCTCTACCCAAGTGTTGTTTAATTGTCCTCTTGACTGTTCCTGTACAAGAACTGTTCGGGTGTTGAATTGATCTCCATAAATTGTTCAATTGTGCAATTTTCAGAATGTGATAAGTCTTCACCGATTTGTAATAAACTTTTAGGTATAGTATGTTTAGGGTTGTTTGATGGAAAACCTGTATATAGGACTACCTTCGGTAGGGCTTTGTTCAAAGATGAATATAAAAACTGAAGATCTGTCCCACAGACTGTTCTTTGGTCTTCTCTCCGTGGGTCATATTTTTGTTTAAACTCTGTATTTAAAGGATGAGTGGCATTAAGACCCATAATTGGCCCAAGAAAATGAAGTTGGTTCAAATGTTATGATATTTATAAGAAATATCAACTTACATGTGCTTACAAAGAAAACACATCAAATAAGGCAAATTTCATTCATTGTGACCTAATAATGACATCATATTTAATGGTCATATTTGACAAAATAAAGAAAATCTGCAATTTCGAATGGTTTCAGTGCATATTTTCCTTAAGAAAACATTGGGCGCATGAAAACAACAACTCCAAACTTTCAGAAATGATGGATTTCATCATTTTACACATTTTTGCCAAGTATGAAGTTGTTGTTTTGATGCGCCCACCTTCTTTCAGACCAAAAAGTGAGTGAAAATCAGCAAAAATCAATGAAATTAGGACAATTTCTTAAATATATAGCTTTTTGAGTTAACTGATTGGCATGACAGCTTAACTGATATGGCACAAGCTTATCATTTTCTTTAAGCCTTATAAACTATCAATGTTTCATCAACTCAAGGCATCTGTATGCTCAGTTTTAATATCTTGGTAAATCTTGGGCCAAAAATGGGTCTTATTGCCACTCATCCTTTGCATTGGCATTGGACTGAGTGAAATATAACAGCTTTTTCGCCAAAGTAAGTCTATATCATTTAAACGTTTAAAATAAAGGTCTTTTTGTAAATAACAATCAAGCTTTTTTAGACCGCAAAGGTGAAAGCAAAATCGAAGAGAAAGAGATATCTGTAGCATAATAGGTAACGAAAATACGGTTTACGATGAAGGTTACGAATGGACACATTCATCATGGGTTTCCCTATTTTACTGACAGATTTGGCGGACAACAGTGTACGGCTGTGGCCTTTGTAGCGTTGATTTATTTATCTATGTATCCACATTTCCACCAGTTGTCTTCTGATACTGTAGACAACGTTGTAAGGGATGGACATTTATGTTATATAGATATAGCAGAAATGAACCAAATCTAAAAAAATCACCAGAATCTGTCCTATTCTACCATGTCGTCACATCCTAAAAATCATGAAAAAGTTAACTCTGGCAATTACTTAGTGATCAGTGATGCAATTAACAAGAATAATGAAGCATCATTATTTGAAAATAGATCTTATATAAATATGCCGAAAAATGTGAATGCACAAATCAGAGAAGACAATGTTGTGAATTTACCAGACGTAGTTATCTTTAAAACCTTAACATCACTGAATCCAAACTTCAATTGTGATTTGAACTTCTATTAATAACAGGGCTAAAATGTGTAGCAAAATTGACTTAGTACTGAGTGTGATTCTTTTTACAATTCTTCAAATTTATACTTTTTACTCGATCATAATTATTCCAGATACAACAGAAATGATATAAATCTAAATAATTATCAAAATCAGTCTACTTTTGCTGAAAATCATGATAAAGATGATTGTGGTAATAATTTTGTGATCAATGATCAGAAGGAATGTTTTAATAATATAACTACTAGTACTAATGAACAACATGTAACAACTGAATGTCAAAATAGATTTGTAGATTCTGTGCAGTGTAATCAGAGTGATGATATACACATAGCTTATAAGGCTTACATAGAAAGCATTCCTGAATATGTGTGTTGGTCATGCAAGTCCTTCTTGTTTCCAGATCAAATAAAGCTATCTACATTTTCTAATAGTAAGTGTTTTGTTGGACTTGGAGATGTATTGTGCTGGTCATGTTATAACAAATTAACAAACACAGCTGTTCCAGAGCCTTATCTTATGCAAATGCTATGGACCCAGGGGAAATTCCTAGGCAATTACAAAACTTAAGTTTGGTTGAAAAACAATTGATTTCCCAAGTAAATGTATTTTTTACTTTAATTATCCTTCTTGGTAAACCTATAAGACAACTAGCACAACGTGGCATTGCAATTCATTTCCCCCTTGATACAGTAACATATACAACAGAACTTCCTCGTGCAATTAAGAACCAATCACATGTATGTACAGTGTCAACATCTGGAAAAACGGATTAAAACAGGCTTTTTAACCCACTAAAAGTAAAAAGGGCTCTTGAATGGTTAATAGATAACAATCCGTTGTACATGAATGTCACGATTTTAGATACATTAAACATTAACACAGATATCGAGGCCAATATAGAAGTTTCTCAAAGTGGTGTTATTTTGTGCGATTATGGACAACAAAAATGTCAAATCATAAAAATTCCATTTATTTGATAGATGATCAATCAAAACCTGTAGATTTCTTTAAAAACCAGTGTATTGAGCAACTGACTTTTCCCTGGCTTTTCCCCATATGGGTAGAACGGTTTATTCTCAGAATTGTGAAACTAACACTTTTAAAATATTATAAAGCAAGATTGAACAATTTTGACTCCAGATGGAGAAAAGATATCAGTTACCTATTAAATGCTGTCAATATGATGGAAAGAAACAAACTGTCAGAACTTATTTCAGTTTATACAAGGATATGTAAATCAAATAAATTGCACAGTGAACCCATAACAACAGGAGATCTGAATGTCGCATCAGATTACAATGTAATTGAAAATTCATACATGTTTATGAAATCAATACGTGGGACAGTTGCTTATTGGAAAACTGTTCTTCAAGCTTAACAATCCAAGTGTTCTACAAGACAACATCATAAAGCTATTACCAATTCAAGTGTATTCTGATATCGATGGATCCAAAATTACCAGATTTGTTTCATATGAAAACAACAATATGTAACTTCACTAACGTGCCGATGTTTAACACGCATGGCATTTATGTACATTGCTTTAAACACTGCATTTAGGTTCATGTTGCTTAAGCATATACACATTAATAGGGAGTAAAACAATTTGAAATGCATGAATATTTTTTATTTGATGTTTAGTGTAATAGATGTTAATTCCTCATTTATAGGAATATTTTTTATACATGTTAGCAGGTAGCTAATATTTCAAAACAAACTTATCTATTTAAGCTTTACATTTTTACTATCAATGTTCATTAATATGATTTTTTTAATGTCACTTTATGTTAATTTATTAGCTCACCTGACTGTCAGCTATTGTCATCACTTGGCGTCCGTCGTCCGTCCGTTGTCCGTAAACTTTTTAAAACGTTAACTCCTCTGACACCATAAGTCCAATTGAAACCAAACTTGGTATGGTTGTTCATTAGCATTCGGTGCTTAGATCTGATGTGGGGATTTTTGATTCGTCGTAAAACATGGCTGCCATGGCTAAAAATAGAACATAGGGGTAAAATGCAGTTTTTTGCAAATAACTCAAAAACGGCTTCGGATATCAAAATTCTGGCATAGGGTTTAAGTGATCAGAACTTCAAGATCTACCTACCCTGAAATTTAGAGTTATTGCCCTTTTTGTGATTTTTTTGCAAATTTTGCACCTGTTTAGCTCAATATCTTGAAAACGATACAAGATATTTGAGAAATTTAAATTGCATATTGTTAAGCACATCAAGATCTACAAAATATGTAATAGGGTCAACGTTGTAGGACCTTTCCTTTTAGGAGTTGTATATACCTCTCGGCTGCAAAAAATTACTATTATTTTAATCCTAGATATGTCAATACATGCATAAGTAATCATCAAATTAAGGATTCTGTCGAAGTCCATATCTCAGCAACGAGTGGTAGAAGGTTGATATTTCTTCAGGTGATCCATTTTGATTAATACCAGAATTACGTTACCATGACCTACATCTCTACTTAAACAACTTGGGTTAAAGTTTTGGGTAAAGTCCGTATCTCAGCAGCTACAATAGAAGAAAATGAGATGTGGAATAAGTGTACGCGACACAACCTACATTATAAACTAATATTTTAAATATCCACAATGGAACAGCCAGCAGCCTTCAATGTGACCAGCGGTCGCTGCTCGCTGTTTTTCAATTGGCCCCTGGATTGAAAATAAAATACACATGATTCAAGCCCAATCCCAAAGTGCATTGAAAGACCCTCTTCTTGACAAAAAAACAATTAACATAAATTCGACTAAATACTAACATAAGCTTTGATAAAGATTCCTGGCTTAGGACAGGCATATTAAAATGTGGCGGGGTTATACTAGTTTTTTGGCGCCAACCTTCCCCCTAATGATAATCAATAACAAAGCACAAACTAAGACACAGTAAAAATCAAATCGATAGACGTTCAATTCAACAAGAGAGTATCTGAGACAAAAGGACAAGTAATTAACGGGACGTAAAAATACTCTCTTGAGAACACTCGAAGTTACTGACAGCTAGCTAAGAAGCATCCATCGACTGATGTAAAAAAAATCAAGTATGTCGATTTTAAATCCGACACAACACGTCAAACACTTATGATTTGATGATGCATCATCACACAAAACCGACACACTTGACCGCTGTAATGCTCAAAATACAAATGACAACAAAGTTCCAGACAATAAATTTTGCTACGCCTGACGCGCGTTTCGTCTATTCAAGACTCATCAGAGGCGCTCTACCAAAAATATTGAAAATGCCAAACACTGTCTGAATATGAAGAGCATAGAACATGACATAAGTATAAAAAGGCAATTAACATTTTAAAGTAAGTATCAAATTATTAATATTTTTACCAAAAAGAAGACTAAATTCAAAGATTTTACTAAAATATCCATTTCATAACCTTTATTTAATAAAGTTTTAAGCCAATTTTGCATTCCCAAGGGATTGTTTTTGAATTTATTTGCTCTATAAACAACATTACCGTAGAAATCTGGATGGGATATTCCCTTTACAATCAAAAGTCGTCGTGTACAGTTAAATTTTCCAATAAGGTATAGATATTTATGATAAAACTTAGTAAACGACTTCACTAATTTGTGGTAACGATATCCTTGTTTTAGTGAGTGAGTGAGTGAGTGAGTTGGTGTTTTACGCCCGTGCAACGCTATATAGGTTATTTACAGGCGATGAACATGAAAAGGGTGATAAAATGAACATGAAATGATGATGATAAATGAAATATGGGGGTGGAGTGGGATACAAAGGACCGGTAAATTTTGAAGAACCACAGGAAAAGGGGAGAGGTGGGTAGGGGCGGAAAATTTAGCCTATGTGGTGCACTACTTGGCAGTCCACAAAGGGGTCTTTTACGTGCATGAAGCGTGGCACTCTTCACACACGTTGGCCCACTATGGTCAGCGGTCAGGGTTTCCGTATTATAGACCTGACAACCCCCGCGGACGAGGGCTACCCTATTCAGCCACCTAGGGTACACACTTGGTCGCTCTGTGGGCTGAGCACTGACCCGACGTCAGAATCCCAAGACCCTTAGTCGCCTCTTACGACAAGCTAGGCTCTGCTGCGGGCCTATTCACCACCCGGGCCCCGCACGGGACTCCTTGTTTTAGTAATAAAAACCGGTGTGTTACAAAAAAAAAAAAAAATTCCTTGTTTTAGTAATTTTTTTGTAATACACCGGTTTTTATCATTGAAATCAGACACACCACTGCAGATCCTAGCATATCTTACCAACTGTGAAATATATACTCCGTAAGACGGAGCAAGTGGTACATCTCCCTCTAGAAAAGGAAAATTCACAATAGGAAATGAAAAGTCATCCCGTTTATCAAATATTTTAGTGTGTAATTTTCCATTGGTTATACTTAAATCTAGATCTAAAAATGGGCATCTATCACCAGAAAGGTTAGATTTATTCAAAGTTAATTCCTTGGGATAAATTTCCGTAATAAAATTAGAAAATGTGGGATTGTTAAGTGAAAGAATGTCGTCTAAATATCTGTATGTATAATAAAAAGTTTCAATGAGATGTTGTCTGTTGGGGTCCTTTTGAAGTTTTGCCATAAATTGGGATTCATAACAATACAGGAAAAGGTCAGCAATAAGCGGGGCACAATTAGTTCCCATAGGGATACCAATGACTTGGCGATAAAATGTTCTCCCAAAACGAATATAAATGTTGTCCAAAAGATAATTAAGAGCAGTTATCATTTCTGCATCAGTCCAATTGACGTAACCTTTATGAGTCTCGTTGCTAAAAAACGATTTATTAAATAATTTAGAAACTTTAGAGCAGATATAGTCACTTTTAGATTTATCGAAACACCATTTAACCAGATATTCAAATTGTTTTTTAATAAGACAGTGAGGAAGGTTAGTGTACAAAGTAGAAAAATCGTAGCTATCAACTGTATGGTAAGTACCTTCAAAAGCGCGAAGTTTGTCTAAAACATCGAGCGAATTTTTGACACTCCAAAAATGATTTATACCACTGTTTTCAAATACCTTTTCGCAGTATGTAAAGAAAGATGTAAAGAAACCATATTTAGTTTAACTTGACCTACATTTTCTGCTTGATCGACTTGTATTGCTCTCAAAGGATTAATGTATGGATGACGGCTTTGCTGCTGCATGCAACTGCTCTATTAATTCTAATTATGCATTGTGTTAGTAAAATAATTTTTGCATTTGCTCCATTAGCATTTTCAGATTGATTTTGTAACCTTGCATTCCAAACTATCAACACTCGGGGTTATAAATCTAATGAAACACATATGAAGTGTGGGGTTAAAAAGCAATGGACACACAAAAATCAAAATGAGTCTTTATTTTCCATTACATATGTGGCTCTGTCAAGTCCATACATAATGTGCTTATTAGTCCAATCAAAATGAGTCTGTCTTTTCCATTACATATATGGCTCTGTCAAGTCCATACATAAAGTGCTTATTTGTCCAATCAGAAAGAGTCTTTATTTTCCATTACATATGTGGCTCTGTCAAGTCCATATATAATGTGCTTATCAGTCCAATCAAAAAAAAGAGTCTTTATTTTCCATTACATATGTGGCTCTGTCAAGTCCATACATAATGTGCTTATTAGGAATGGGTTCTCGA
>CAXARO010000277.1:0-62115 GCA_963971305.1 Arcuatula senhousia | reverse complement strand
TATACCAAACTTTTTATATACATGTAGCATGTAGGTCGGGAGCGTCTTTTTACCACAGGCCACCACATGCTACCACAGGCCACCACAGGTCACCACAGGCCTACCACAGGCCACCTTTTAAAAAACATTTTACTATATAATATGATATATTTTATTGAAATTTAGAAAAAAATATAAAAAAAATAAATATTTTACATCAAATTATATATATATGTGGTTTTATTCAGTTATATCCATGCTGATTCATGATACCACAGGCCATCTATTGATACCACAGGCTACCTTTTTGAAACATTTTTTGATTTAATATGATATATTTTATTGAAATATAAAACAAATATCTCCAAAAAATAAATATTTTAAATCAATATTTGTGGTTTTAATCAACTATATTTATGTGAGACCATGTTTGCGTACCACAGGCCACCTAATCATACAAAAGACAACCAAATTTATTATACGAAGCCATACATGTATTCACTTATATTTGTTTTGTTAGTGCTAATAATTAAGTTAACATGCCTTTTCTTACAATATTCCAAATATAGGAAGCCAATTAAATAGTACCACAGGCTCACTTGTGCAAAGACCAAACTATGAAATAATTAAGATTAAATTGATATTTATTCTTCCCTTGATTTTTTAAAATTATTTTATTCATTTATTATATTTAGTTATTTTTTTATTTGTTTTTTTTTTTATTTATTTGCTTCAATACACTCGTGTTTTTGTTGACAGATGTCTGAATTACCTTGTACATATGTTGTTAAATGTTAAAACAACATAAAGACCTTGAAATAACACATTCATTATTGGTCTTTACTCTTCTATTGTCTGTTAACTGTTTTTGAAGTATATACTGTGATTGGTCCTAACTGTTTCTAATATGTCCAGTGTTGTTTTAGCACTTTGAATTGTCTGCCAGAGCTTGTCCGTAAAACAATACATATCTAGTGAAGACCTTTGAGTTAAAGCATGTTGTGTTTCTTATAGTTTAAACTACATTTTGAAGCCATAAAGCATTGAAATTCAAAATTATTGGTCCAATATGTTAATAATCAGAAAACATTACGTATATAGTATATACGACAGCTAGATAATTTTCCTGACTATAATTGTAATTCAATTACCTTTATTATAAATTGGATAATTATCCTTTACGATATTCCATCCATTGCAATCAGTTTAATTGGATTACAGGACAAATTCAATTATCCATTTAACTTTTTAAATTATTTTCATATTTATTTTATGTCTTATTATTTTTTACAGTATTTTTGTTTTAACTTGTTTTTTCTTTTTTTTAGCTTTTGGATATTTTATATTTTTTTAGTATTTTGTATATTTATATGAATAAAAGAAATTGTTGATTTTTGTTAGGAATTGAACAGAAATGAAAACAAAAACAAAAAATCCCAGAAGATATAAAAAAATATACCTACCTTTTATATTTGGAGAATTCTTTGAAATAATTTAAAGTAATAAAAGTAATTGGTGAATAATTTTCATGAGAAAACTTCATATTTTGATAACATAATTATTTTTATTGCTTTAATAATTCAATTAAAGGATTATACAGAATACAGGTGATTAACAGCAACACCACAGCTGTCATAAATCTTAATTGAATTAAGTATGTAATCATAATCAATAATCATCATAAGTGAGTCGAAATTAATTAATTAATAAAGATCAAAAGACCAATGATAAGATAAAAAAAATGAGTCTTATTAGAAATATGTAATAAAAAACAGGAAATTTTGACACTTCTTATATCCTGTTTTGTACCTCCTTATCAAATACAGTTTGATCACCTATGTCAGAAGAGAAAATGATCGGGACATATTTAAGTCTGCTGGGCATCTGCACATAGTAAAGACAAGTGAAATATGCTTCAAAAACTCTTTAATATATATAATAAAATGTCATAATTTCTTTAAAAAAGGTGGCCTGTGGTATACTAATCAGGCCTGTGGTACTGCAGTAGCGGATCCAGGGGGGTGTCACCCGGTGCACGTGACACCCCCCTGAGGTTCACAAGTATGGTTTCACTGGCAAACTTTCTATATAAATCGGTCACACAATTAAGTCTAGCTCCATGGCTAGCTACATGTAAATTGCTAAATAAACATGCCTAAGGTTAATTACAATGTACGCTTGTGACAACACTCATTTTACCTTTTGTTAATTAAGTTCTTTTGATCAGTGATTTGATAGATAACACTAAAAATCTACGTTTTCAATAATGACATAAAGAATCTCTTCAAATTGTATAATTTGTAAAAATCCACATACATGACATATATATGGAGAAATAACGGCGTTAAGTACTCGCATATGAAAAGTTCTGCATAAATTCTACTTTTTTTCCGAAATTATATTTGAGCCATGTTTATACTGTTCAGAAATTTTAGGAATTATAAATTCATTAGTTGCATTTATGCATACAAATTTTGACGAAACCTTGCCCCTAAAACATTATATTCTTATTTGTACGTGTTCACGGGCATAGAACGCAATGAGAGTCGATATTTTTGTTCAACCATCATCTGTCTATTAATGAACCTTTCACCAGGGACCGACTTTCTGGTTGTCAAAAACCCGTTCAGTTTCCACTGGAAAATAGGCCCACAGCAGCGCTAAGTCTTGTCGGTAAAAGTCCACTAAAAGGCTCTCAGAAACTTTACTGGGATGTGTGCACCAGGTTGTTGAATGAGACATGCAGCCCTGCATGTCATATTGAATACCGTCGACTCGTGACGGCTAACCATAGTGGTGCACCGTGTGGGGAACTATTCTCGCACATTAAAGAACCCTGTTGCAGGTTTCGCTAATAGTAGGATATGTAGGCTCCTCATACAGGAAGCTGATTTGCACGTTCGTATCCATCAATCCTAAGTTTTACAGAGGAAAACAAAACTCTCTTCCCTGATTGCCTTTGACTTCCTATTTCCTCCATCATCATTTCATGTTCGTTGTGTCACCCATTTCATGTTTATCTCACTGATATAGCCGCCGAAATCGTACTTCTTGGGAGTTTTGAAAGAATTAGTTAACAGGGGAGATCACCATCTTAATAGAATGATTTTGTTTTTTAATCTTGAATTTTTTTACTTTTTGTCATTTGGTGACACCCCCCTGACGAAATCCTGGATCCGTCCCTGGGTAGACACCTATTGTCGTGGAAAACGTTTGAAGCTTTGGACCAAACATGGTAAAAACATGCACAATATGCTACAAAAACACTTTATTACAATAAAACATATCATGCAATGTCATAAAATGCTTTAAAAATGTGGCTTGTGGTAGGCATGTGGTGGCCTGTGGTGGCCTGTGGTAGCATGTGGTGGCCTGTGGTAAAAAGACATACCGTGTAGGTCAGGCCAAAACAGAAAGTAGTTTTAAATCTGGCAGGTCTAAAAGTTGCTTAGGACATACACCCACCAAATTTCAAATCTGTAGTTTTCAAGGACTGTTTCTGTTAAAAAAAGCTTGACATGTTTGTGTGTACAGACAGACAAGAGAAAAACTTTATGGACTTCGACTCTGTGTGTGCATTTTGTTATGTATGTGGATTGAAGGGGCATCAGGGACATATAAACCCCTTCTAAATCTTATACCCTTTTTAGGGGGAGGGGGTGTAAATCAAGTCAAGATGACTAAAATCCATGCATTTTTAAAGCTCACGCCAACATTCTGAGAACCATTAATTAAGTACATAGCTCCCAACGTTAGCTTCGTTTTCTCTTCCACAGCAACTTTGGATGTGGATAGGGGTTTTAACGTCATGACGTCGCAAGGGGGTTGGGACCTCAAACATGTAAAACTTTACCTAATATGTAAAAATTTTAACATACTATGTATATACACCATTAGAAAGACAAAATTATCAGCTTAATAACAATACTAACAAATGTGACAAAAATCAAGCCATTTAAACTATGCGATCCATTGAAAGTTGACCTTTTTTTTACCTTTTGGGGTAAAAAATTGCACAATCATTGCATTTTCAAGACTCAAAAAAATATAGAATGGACAAAAAAACAATTTGTTTTTTTAGTTTAACCTGAAGAGCTGAAGGTCTTCTTCGTTTTGAGTGTACTTTCAGGGTACGATCGCCGTTTTTTAAAAACAGCATCTTACCTCGTGTAAAAAAGTTAAATTTACCTCTCTTTTAAAACAGGAAATTACAATAATTATCCCCCTTTATTTTTATTTAATTATTTTATTTTTTAAAATAAAAATCAAACTAAAACTTACTTTATCTTGAAGAAGAAACTCCAAATTTTACAATTCATACGAAAAATATTCACGTTTCATTCATAATTACCCCAAATAACATGAGGGAATCTCCCTGAAGCTATTTTTAGACACATGTAGACCATTGGATTTTATACGAAACTATGTACCACATCCTTAAAGCAATATCACTCCCGGGTTTTCATGTCTATCATAAAGAGCACTCATTTCTGAACATTTTGGTATATGGATTGTTGAAATTGGTCCAGAGATGACTGAGATATTGCGATTTTACTCTTACATGTATTTCAAAGGAATTCAAGAAAAATCTTTAAAAAATTAGTAACACTGGAACATTTGCTTTTAAATGTGCAATCCATTTAAAAACAAGATTTTGAAATATGATGAGTTGATTTCATCAAAATAAGCTTAAAAGACAACAAACTAATGGTAATTAAAAATAAAATAGCAGATTTATCTATATTGATAGCAATAGCAACACTACATAATGATGAGTGGTCAAAGGGAGATAATTCAACAATTTTTCATACATAAATGTTTCTTTTCATTGTCTAAATCGTTTAAATTATTTAGATATATCACATTTAATTTTAAAATTTGTTTGTTATAAACAAACGATATAGTTATTTTTATAAAATAAAATATCTCATGAAAATGAGATTTGGGTATGACGTCATAGCGACGTTCATGACGTCATAATGCACAATTGCATCCTTAGTGAAAAACTCTAAAGAAATTCAACTACAATAACAAACATAACAATGCCTGCCAAAGACAGGAGATCAAAACGTTCAAAGTCAAAGAGAACTTCATGGTTTAACAACATGAACCAACCTGAAATTAGAGGGAGGGATCCTACAGAAACAATGAATGAGACTCCTAAACAGTTTAACAGAATATCTGATGATGTTTATAAGTGTGCCACCAGTCAGTGGACAGGATCTCCGTATATAACTCCTTCTATACTACGACCTGTAAAAGAAAAAAAACAAGAGGAAACGTTGGAACATCTTGGTGACACCGAGAATATAATCATTAACTTTGAACGGTTACAAAATTTTATTAACTTGTGTATGAAACACAAACGTTGCTGGGGACAACTTAAAACAACTATTGTTAAACGATTGGGACTTTGTCTATCTTTAGAGAGCACGTGCTCTAAATGTCATTTTAGTACTAAACCACAGAAGTTGTATACTGAAACAAAGTCAGGATCAACAAAAAGGGGACCAGCAGCTGGCTGCCTAAATGAAGGACTGGCGATAGCCGTATTAAAGTCCAAAGTAGGAGCAAATGATTTGCAGCTTGTCCTGGGATGCATGAATATCAAACCACCTAGCCGTACAACACTACAACAAAAGATATCGCATCACTGTGACATGATGATAGATTTAAACAATCAATCCATGATTGAAAACCAAATATTTACAGCAAAAGTATCGGAGGTTTTGAATGGTAATAATAAAGTCGATGTCGAAATGGATACATGCTACAACAACAGAAACCAAGCCGGTTACGAAGCAGGGACGCAATCGTTTTCACCAGTCATCGAAAAAATTACAGGAAAACATCTGACACTATCAATGCAAACTGCAAACAAACTGTGCAGTAATGAAAAACCATGTTCCCATGAGAAGTGTTCAAAGACATACAGTACAGAAGAGTCGATATCTTCTAGCGAGTCTAAACTTGCGGAGAAAAATCTGGATTCTATTAATAAAACAAACATTGTAAAAATTGGATCGGTGACCAGTGATGCAAGCGCTCGCCTGGGAAAGGTCATTAAAGAATTTGGGCAAAAATCTGGCAATAACTCCATACGGTACTATCAATGCCTTGTACATAGAATGCGTACAGTACAAAAAAATGTAAAAAATATCAATTTTTCAAAATTACCACGAGGTTATGACAGAGATATATTTAGGCAAAAATTGGCAGGCTGCGTTCGGTCTAGGGTGAGACTTGAATTTGTACGCATTCACAAAAACTGTACAGAGGCTGAATTTTCATTGAAAGCACAAGCAGCAATCAAAAATATTGTTTCATGTTTCAGTGGAATTCATATAAATTGCAAAGAAAAATCATTTGCTTGCTGTGCTCATTTGGACACATACGACACAAAATTTCTACCGTATGGAAAGCATTTGGACCTTAGTGTTGAAGACAAAAAAAAATTAGAAACAACTCTTAACAAGTCTCTGTCTTTGGAAATTTTAAATAAACTTGCTCGTCTTCACACAACTAACCAGTGCGAGAGCTTAAATCACAGAGTTTTTACATATGCTCCTAAAACAGTATTGTACAAGCGAAATTTCAATGCTTTATGTCACTCGGCCTGTCATTCTTCAACACATGGAACAGGACATTCGTCTATTTTACTAGCAAAGGCACTTGGCATAAAATATTCAAAATCTTCACCTTTTATAAAGTATATGACAAGAAAGGACATTATTACTATGTATGAGTCTCAAAGGAAAAAGTCATTGAAATACAAAATGAAACGATATTTGGCTAAGTGTAAACAAACCAACAGAAAAATAAGACTTGGATCAATGTATTCAACAGACTGCTCTGTTATTAGTGAACAACATAATTATGGAATAAATGTAAACAAATAAAAAATATAAAAAACATAAACATTTCTTTTTCTTTTTCTTACCTACAAACTACAATTTTTAAAACCTTCATGTCCAAAGCATTTATTTTGGCTCTTGCATCGATTTCTAGACATATTTATGGCGGCTGGCTCAAATGACAAATGTTCATGATTTATGCACTTTTTGTTATGACAAATGTGGGACACATGGAATTGATCATTTGGAAAACTGCAGTCATGTTTCAAAAAAAAAACTAGTCTATGTACAGTGAATACTTGTCTCTTTCCACGAAAGTCTGGGCGGATAATTGCGTACCCATCAGCATTACACATGCCGTACCATATATGACAGTTGGTTTGGTCGTCAACATTATATCTAAATAATTTAGATTTTAAAAACTCTATTTCATGATCTAAAAAAACAGTCTTATACACTTTGGACATGATCGCTTTAAAAAAAATTGTTTAATCTGGAGTTCTGAAACGCATTAAATGATAGTAATGTGATTATATAGTACATTCATGCTTTATGAACATACATCTTGTATAACTGGCAGAGAAGAATTTCACCATTTGAAGTTTAAAATCAATTATAAGTACCAGAGTATTTCATAAAAGGCATTTATAAGCCAAAACAAAGCCAAACTTATGATTCTGAGCAACCACATCATATTGTCAGTCTTAATAACACTAGCATTAAGGATGTGGATAGGGGTTTTAACGTCATGACGTCGCAAGGGGGTTGGGACCTCAAACATGTAAAACTTTACCTAATATGTAAAAATTTTAACATACTATGTATATACACCATTAGAAAGACAAAATTATCAGCTTAATAACAATACTAACAAATGTGACAAAAATCAAGCCATTTAAACTATGCGATCCATTGAAAGTTGACCTTTTTTTTACCTTTTGGGGTAAAAAATTGCACAATCATTGCATTTTCAAGACTCAAAAAAATATAGAATGGACAAAAAAACAATTTGTTTTTTTAGTTTAACCTGAAGAGCTGAAGGTCTTCTTCGTTTTGAGTGTACTTTCAGGGTACGATCGCCGTTTTTTAAAAACAGCATCTTACCTCGTGTAAAAAAGTTAAATTTACCTCTCTTTTAAAACAGGAAATTACAATAATTATCCCCCTTTATTTTTATTTAATTATTTTATTTTTTAAAATAAAAATCAAACTAAAACTTACTTTATCTTGAAGAAGAAACTCCAAATTTTACAATTCATACGAAAAATATTCACGTTTCATTCATAATTACCCCAAATAACATGAGGGAATCTCCCTGAAGCTATTTTTAGACACATGTAGACCATTGGATTTTATACGAAACTATGTACCACATCCTTAAAGCAATATCACTCCCGGGTTTTCATGTCTATCATAAAGAGCACTCATTTCTGAACATTTTGGTATATGGATTGTTGAAATTGGTCCAGAGATGACTGAGATATTGCGATTTTACTCTTACATGTATTTCAAAGGAATTCAAGAAAAATCTTTAAAAAATTAGTAACACTGGAACATTTGCTTTTAAATGTGCAATCCATTTAAAAACAAGATTTTGAAATATGATGAGTTGATTTCATCAAAATAAGCTTAAAAGACAACAAACTAATGGTAATTAAAAATAAAATAGCAGATTTATCTATATTGATAGCAATAGCAACACTACATAATGATGAGTGGTCAAAGGGAGATAATTCAACAATTTTTCATACATAAATGTTTCTTTTCATTGTCTAAATCGTTTAAATTATTTAGATATATCACATTTAATTTTAAAATTTGTTTGTTATAAACAAACGATATAGTTATTTTTATAAAATAAAATATCTCATGAAAATGAGATTTGGGTATGACGTCATAGCGACGTTCATGACGTCATAATGCACAATTGCATCCTTAGTGAAAAACTCTAAAGAAATTCAACTACAATAACAAACATAACAATGCCTGCCAAAGACAGGAGATCAAAACGTTCAAAGTCAAAGAGAACTTCATGGTTTAACAACATGAACCAACCTGAAATTAGAGGGAGGGATCCTACAGAAACAATGAATGAGACTCCTAAACAGTTTAACAGAATATCTGATGATGTTTATAAGTGTGCCACCAGTCAGTGGACAGGATCTCCGTATATAACTCCTTCTATACTACGACCTGTAAAAGAAAAAAAACAAGAGGAAACGTTGGAACATCTTGGTGACACCGAGAATATAATCATTAACTTTGAACGGTTACAAAATTTTATTAACTTGTGTATGAAACACAAACGTTGCTGGGGACAACTTAAAACAACTATTGTTAAACGATTGGGACTTTGTCTATCTTTAGAGAGCACGTGCTCTAAATGTCATTTTAGTACTAAACCACAGAAGTTGTATACTGAAACAAAGTCAGGATCAACAAAAAGGGGACCAGCAGCTGGCTGCCTAAATGAAGGACTGGCGATAGCCGTATTAAAGTCCAAAGTAGGAGCAAATGATTTGCAGCTTGTCCTGGGATGCATGAATATCAAACCACCTAGCCGTACAACACTACAACAAAAGATATCGCATCACTGTGACATGATGATAGATTTAAACAATCAATCCATGATTGAAAACCAAATATTTACAGCAAAAGTATCGGAGGTTTTGAATGGTAATAATAAAGTCGATGTCGAAATGGATACATGCTACAACAACAGAAACCAAGCCGGTTACGAAGCAGGGACGCAATCGTTTTCACCAGTCATCGAAAAAATTACAGGAAAACATCTGACACTATCAATGCAAACTGCAAACAAACTGTGCAGTAATGAAAAACCATGTTCCCATGAGAAGTGTTCAAAGACATACAGTACAGAAGAGTCGATATCTTCTAGCGAGTCTAAACTTGCGGAGAAAAATCTGGATTCTATTAATAAAACAAACATTGTAAAAATTGGATCGGTGACCAGTGATGCAAGCGCTCGCCTGGGAAAGGTCATTAAAGAATTTGGGCAAAAATCTGGCAATAACTCCATACGGTACTATCAATGCCTTGTACATAGAATGCGTACAGTACAAAAAAATGTAAAAAATATCAATTTTTCAAAATTACCACGAGGTTATGACAGAGATATATTTAGGCAAAAATTGGCAGGCTGCGTTCGGTCTAGGGTGAGACTTGAATTTGTACGCATTCACAAAAACTGTACAGAGGCTGAATTTTCATTGAAAGCACAAGCAGCAATCAAAAATATTGTTTCATGTTTCAGTGGAATTCATATAAATTGCAAAGAAAAATCATTTGCTTGCTGTGCTCATTTGGACACATACGACACAAAATTTCTACCGTATGGAAAGCATTTGGACCTTAGTGTTGAAGACAAAAAAAAATTAGAAACAACTCTTAACAAGTCTCTGTCTTTGGAAATTTTAAATAAACTTGCTCGTCTTCACACAACTAACCAGTGCGAGAGCTTAAATCACAGAGTTTTTACATATGCTCCTAAAACAGTATTGTACAAGCGAAATTTCAATGCTTTATGTCACTCGGCCTGTCATTCTTCAACACATGGAACAGGACATTCGTCTATTTTACTAGCAAAGGCACTTGGCATAAAATATTCAAAATCTTCACCTTTTATAAAGTATATGACAAGAAAGGACATTATTACTATGTATGAGTCTCAAAGGAAAAAGTCATTGAAATACAAAATGAAACGATATTTGGCTAAGTGTAAACAAACCAACAGAAAAATAAGACTTGGATCAATGTATTCAACAGACTGCTCTGTTATTAGTGAACAACATAATTATGGAATAAATGTAAACAAATAAAAAATATAAAAAACATAAACATTTCTTTTTCTTTTTCTTACCTACAAACTACAATTTTTAAAACCTTCATGTCCAAAGCATTTATTTTGGCTCTTGCATCGATTTCTAGACATATTTATGGCGGCTGGCTCAAATGACAAATGTTCATGATTTATGCACTTTTTGTTATGACAAATGTGGGACACATGGAATTGATCATTTGGAAAACTGCAGTCATGTTTCAAAAAAAAAACTAGTCTATGTACAGTGAATACTTGTCTCTTTCCACGAAAGTCTGGGCGGATAATTGCGTACCCATCAGCATTACACATGCCGTACCATATATGACAGTTGGTTTGGTCGTCAACATTATATCTAAATAATTTAGATTTTAAAAACTCTATTTCATGATCTAAAAAAACAGTCTTATACACTTTGGACATGATCGCTTTAAAAAAAATTGTTTAATCTGGAGTTCTGAAACGCATTAAATGATAGTAATGTGATTATATAGTACATTCATGCTTTATGAACATACATCTTGTATAACTGGCAGAGAAGAATTTCACCATTTGAAGTTTAAAATCAATTATAAGTACCAGAGTATTTCATAAAAGGCATTTATAAGCCAAAACAAAGCCAAACTTATGATTCTGAGCAACCACATCATATTGTCAGTCTTAATAACACTAGCATTAAAGCAATATCACTCCCGGGTTTTCATGTCTATCATAAAGAGCACTCATTTCTGAACATTTTGGTATATGGATTGTTGAAATTGGTCCAGAGATGACTGAGATATTGCGATTTTACTCTTACATGTATTTCAAAGGAATTCAAGAAAAATCTTTAAAAAATTAGTAACACTGGAACATTTGCTTTTAAATGTGCAATCCATTTAAAAACAAGATTTTGAAATATGATGAGTTGATTTCATCAAAATAAGCTTAAAAGACAACAAACTAATGGTAATTAAAAATAAAATAGCAGATTTATCTATATTGATAGCAATAGCAACACTACATAATGATGAGTGGTCAAAGGGAGATAATTCAACAATTTTTCATACATAAATGTTTCTTTTCATTGTCTAAATCGTTTAAATTATTTAGATATATCACATTTAATTTTAAAATTTGTTTGTTATAAACAAACGATATAGTTATTTTTATAAAATAAAATATCTCATGAAAATGAGATTTGGGTATGACGTCATAGCGACGTTCATGACGTCATAATGCACAATTGCATCCTTAGTGAAAAACTCTAAAGAAATTCAACTACAATAACAAACATAACAATGCCTGCCAAAGACAGGAGATCAAAACGTTCAAAGTCAAAGAGAACTTCATGGTTTAACAACATGAACCAACCTGAAATTAGAGGGAGGGATCCTACAGAAACAATGAATGAGACTCCTAAACAGTTTAACAGAATATCTGATGATGTTTATAAGTGTGCCACCAGTCAGTGGACAGGATCTCCGTATATAACTCCTTCTATACTACGACCTGTAAAAGAAAAAAAACAAGAGGAAACGTTGGAACATCTTGGTGACACCGAGAATATAATCATTAACTTTGAACGGTTACAAAATTTTATTAACTTGTGTATGAAACACAAACGTTGCTGGGGACAACTTAAAACAACTATTGTTAAACGATTGGGACTTTGTCTATCTTTAGAGAGCACGTGCTCTAAATGTCATTTTAGTACTAAACCACAGAAGTTGTATACTGAAACAAAGTCAGGATCAACAAAAAGGGGACCAGCAGCTGGCTGCCTAAATGAAGGACTGGCGATAGCCGTATTAAAGTCCAAAGTAGGAGCAAATGATTTGCAGCTTGTCCTGGGATGCATGAATATCAAACCACCTAGCCGTACAACACTACAACAAAAGATATCGCATCACTGTGACATGATGATAGATTTAAACAATCAATCCATGATTGAAAACCAAATATTTACAGCAAAAGTATCGGAGGTTTTGAATGGTAATAATAAAGTCGATGTCGAAATGGATACATGCTACAACAACAGAAACCAAGCCGGTTACGAAGCAGGGACGCAATCGTTTTCACCAGTCATCGAAAAAATTACAGGAAAACATCTGACACTATCAATGCAAACTGCAAACAAACTGTGCAGTAATGAAAAACCATGTTCCCATGAGAAGTGTTCAAAGACATACAGTACAGAAGAGTCGATATCTTCTAGCGAGTCTAAACTTGCGGAGAAAAATCTGGATTCTATTAATAAAACAAACATTGTAAAAATTGGATCGGTGACCAGTGATGCAAGCGCTCGCCTGGGAAAGGTCATTAAAGAATTTGGGCAAAAATCTGGCAATAACTCCATACGGTACTATCAATGCCTTGTACATAGAATGCGTACAGTACAAAAAAATGTAAAAAATATCAATTTTTCAAAATTACCACGAGGTTATGACAGAGATATATTTAGGCAAAAATTGGCAGGCTGCGTTCGGTCTAGGGTGAGACTTGAATTTGTACGCATTCACAAAAACTGTACAGAGGCTGAATTTTCATTGAAAGCACAAGCAGCAATCAAAAATATTGTTTCATGTTTCAGTGGAATTCATATAAATTGCAAAGAAAAATCATTTGCTTGCTGTGCTCATTTGGACACATACGACACAAAATTTCTACCGTATGGAAAGCATTTGGACCTTAGTGTTGAAGACAAAAAAAAATTAGAAACAACTCTTAACAAGTCTCTGTCTTTGGAAATTTTAAATAAACTTGCTCGTCTTCACACAACTAACCAGTGCGAGAGCTTAAATCACAGAGTTTTTACATATGCTCCTAAAACAGTATTGTACAAGCGAAATTTCAATGCTTTATGTCACTCGGCCTGTCATTCTTCAACACATGGAACAGGACATTCGTCTATTTTACTAGCAAAGGCACTTGGCATAAAATATTCAAAATCTTCACCTTTTATAAAGTATATGACAAGAAAGGACATTATTACTATGTATGAGTCTCAAAGGAAAAAGTCATTGAAATACAAAATGAAACGATATTTGGCTAAGTGTAAACAAACCAACAGAAAAATAAGACTTGGATCAATGTATTCAACAGACTGCTCTGTTATTAGTGAACAACATAATTATGGAATAAATGTAAACAAATAAAAAATATAAAAAACATAAACATTTCTTTTTCTTTTTCTTACCTACAAACTACAATTTTTAAAACCTTCATGTCCAAAGCATTTATTTTGGCTCTTGCATCGATTTCTAGACATATTTATGGCGGCTGGCTCAAATGACAAATGTTCATGATTTATGCACTTTTTGTTATGACAAATGTGGGACACATGGAATTGATCATTTGGAAAACTGCAGTCATGTTTCAAAAAAAAAACTAGTCTATGTACAGTGAATACTTGTCTCTTTCCACGAAAGTCTGGGCGGATAATTGCGTACCCATCAGCATTACACATGCCGTACCATATATGACAGTTGGTTTGGTCGTCAACATTATATCTAAATAATTTAGATTTTAAAAACTCTATTTCATGATCTAAAAAAACAGTCTTATACACTTTGGACATGATCGCTTTAAAAAAAATTGTTTAATCTGGAGTTCTGAAACGCATTAAATGATAGTAATGTGATTATATAGTACATTCATGCTTTATGAACATACATCTTGTATAACTGGCAGAGAAGAATTTCACCATTTGAAGTTTAAAATCAATTATAAGTACCAGAGTATTTCATAAAAGGCATTTATAAGCCAAAACAAAGCCAAACTTATGATTCTGAGCAACCACATCATATTGTCAGTCTTAATAACACTAGCATTAAGGATGTGGATAGGGGTTTTAACGTCATGACGTCGCAAGGGGGTTGGGACCTCAAACATGTAAAACTTTACCTAATATGTAAAAATTTTAACATACTATGTATATACACCATTAGAAAGACAAAATTATCAGCTTAATAACAATACTAACAAATGTGACAAAAATCAAGCCATTTAAACTATGCGATCCATTGAAAGTTGACCTTTTTTTTACCTTTTGGGGTAAAAAATTGCACAATCATTGCATTTTCAAGACTCAAAAAAATATAGAATGGACAAAAAAACAATTTGTTTTTTTAGTTTAACCTGAAGAGCTGAAGGTCTTCTTCGTTTTGAGTGTACTTTCAGGGTACGATCGCCGTTTTTTAAAAACAGCATCTTACCTCGTGTAAAAAAGTTAAATTTACCTCTCTTTTAAAACAGGAAATTACAATAATTATCCCCCTTTATTTTTATTTAATTATTTTATTTTTTAAAATAAAAATCAAACTAAAACTTACTTTATCTTGAAGAAGAAACTCCAAATTTTACAATTCATACGAAAAATATTCACGTTTCATTCATAATTACCCCAAATAACATGAGGGAATCTCCCTGAAGCTATTTTTAGACACATGTAGACCATTGGATTTTATACGAAACTATGTACCACATCCTTAAAGCAATATCACTCCCGGGTTTTCATGTCTATCATAAAGAGCACTCATTTCTGAACATTTTGGTATATGGATTGTTGAAATTGGTCCAGAGATGACTGAGATATTGCGATTTTACTCTTACATGTATTTCAAAGGAATTCAAGAAAAATCTTTAAAAAATTAGTAACACTGGAACATTTGCTTTTAAATGTGCAATCCATTTAAAAACAAGATTTTGAAATATGATGAGTTGATTTCATCAAAATAAGCTTAAAAGACAACAAACTAATGGTAATTAAAAATAAAATAGCAGATTTATCTATATTGATAGCAATAGCAACACTACATAATGATGAGTGGTCAAAGGGAGATAATTCAACAATTTTTCATACATAAATGTTTCTTTTCATTGTCTAAATCGTTTAAATTATTTAGATATATCACATTTAATTTTAAAATTTGTTTGTTATAAACAAACGATATAGTTATTTTTATAAAATAAAATATCTCATGAAAATGAGATTTGGGTATGACGTCATAGCGACGTTCATGACGTCATAATGCACAATTGCATCCTTAGTGAAAAACTCTAAAGAAATTCAACTACAATAACAAACATAACAATGCCTGCCAAAGACAGGAGATCAAAACGTTCAAAGTCAAAGAGAACTTCATGGTTTAACAACATGAACCAACCTGAAATTAGAGGGAGGGATCCTACAGAAACAATGAATGAGACTCCTAAACAGTTTAACAGAATATCTGATGATGTTTATAAGTGTGCCACCAGTCAGTGGACAGGATCTCCGTATATAACTCCTTCTATACTACGACCTGTAAAAGAAAAAAAACAAGAGGAAACGTTGGAACATCTTGGTGACACCGAGAATATAATCATTAACTTTGAACGGTTACAAAATTTTATTAACTTGTGTATGAAACACAAACGTTGCTGGGGACAACTTAAAACAACTATTGTTAAACGATTGGGACTTTGTCTATCTTTAGAGAGCACGTGCTCTAAATGTCATTTTAGTACTAAACCACAGAAGTTGTATACTGAAACAAAGTCAGGATCAACAAAAAGGGGACCAGCAGCTGGCTGCCTAAATGAAGGACTGGCGATAGCCGTATTAAAGTCCAAAGTAGGAGCAAATGATTTGCAGCTTGTCCTGGGATGCATGAATATCAAACCACCTAGCCGTACAACACTACAACAAAAGATATCGCATCACTGTGACATGATGATAGATTTAAACAATCAATCCATGATTGAAAACCAAATATTTACAGCAAAAGTATCGGAGGTTTTGAATGGTAATAATAAAGTCGATGTCGAAATGGATACATGCTACAACAACAGAAACCAAGCCGGTTACGAAGCAGGGACGCAATCGTTTTCACCAGTCATCGAAAAAATTACAGGAAAACATCTGACACTATCAATGCAAACTGCAAACAAACTGTGCAGTAATGAAAAACCATGTTCCCATGAGAAGTGTTCAAAGACATACAGTACAGAAGAGTCGATATCTTCTAGCGAGTCTAAACTTGCGGAGAAAAATCTGGATTCTATTAATAAAACAAACATTGTAAAAATTGGATCGGTGACCAGTGATGCAAGCGCTCGCCTGGGAAAGGTCATTAAAGAATTTGGGCAAAAATCTGGCAATAACTCCATACGGTACTATCAATGCCTTGTACATAGAATGCGTACAGTACAAAAAAATGTAAAAAATATCAATTTTTCAAAATTACCACGAGGTTATGACAGAGATATATTTAGGCAAAAATTGGCAGGCTGCGTTCGGTCTAGGGTGAGACTTGAATTTGTACGCATTCACAAAAACTGTACAGAGGCTGAATTTTCATTGAAAGCACAAGCAGCAATCAAAAATATTGTTTCATGTTTCAGTGGAATTCATATAAATTGCAAAGAAAAATCATTTGCTTGCTGTGCTCATTTGGACACATACGACACAAAATTTCTACCGTATGGAAAGCATTTGGACCTTAGTGTTGAAGACAAAAAAAAATTAGAAACAACTCTTAACAAGTCTCTGTCTTTGGAAATTTTAAATAAACTTGCTCGTCTTCACACAACTAACCAGTGCGAGAGCTTAAATCACAGAGTTTTTACATATGCTCCTAAAACAGTATTGTACAAGCGAAATTTCAATGCTTTATGTCACTCGGCCTGTCATTCTTCAACACATGGAACAGGACATTCGTCTATTTTACTAGCAAAGGCACTTGGCATAAAATATTCAAAATCTTCACCTTTTATAAAGTATATGACAAGAAAGGACATTATTACTATGTATGAGTCTCAAAGGAAAAAGTCATTGAAATACAAAATGAAACGATATTTGGCTAAGTGTAAACAAACCAACAGAAAAATAAGACTTGGATCAATGTATTCAACAGACTGCTCTGTTATTAGTGAACAACATAATTATGGAATAAATGTAAACAAATAAAAAATATAAAAAACATAAACATTTCTTTTTCTTTTTCTTACCTACAAACTACAATTTTTAAAACCTTCATGTCCAAAGCATTTATTTTGGCTCTTGCATCGATTTCTAGACATATTTATGGCGGCTGGCTCAAATGACAAATGTTCATGATTTATGCACTTTTTGTTATGACAAATGTGGGACACATGGAATTGATCATTTGGAAAACTGCAGTCATGTTTCAAAAAAAAAACTAGTCTATGTACAGTGAATACTTGTCTCTTTCCACGAAAGTCTGGGCGGATAATTGCGTACCCATCAGCATTACACATGCCGTACCATATATGACAGTTGGTTTGGTCGTCAACATTATATCTAAATAATTTAGATTTTAAAAACTCTATTTCATGATCTAAAAAAACAGTCTTATACACTTTGGACATGATCGCTTTAAAAAAAATTGTTTAATCTGGAGTTCTGAAACGCATTAAATGATAGTAATGTGATTATATAGTACATTCATGCTTTATGAACATACATCTTGTATAACTGGCAGAGAAGAATTTCACCATTTGAAGTTTAAAATCAATTATAAGTACCAGAGTATTTCATAAAAGGCATTTATAAGCCAAAACAAAGCCAAACTTATGATTCTGAGCAACCACATCATATTGTCAGTCTTAATAACACTAGCATTAAAGCAATATCACTCCCGGGTTTTCATGTCTATCATAAAGAGCACTCATTTCTGAACATTTTGGTATATGGATTGTTGAAATTGGTCCAGAGATGACTGAGATATTGCGATTTTACTCTTACATGTATTTCAAAGGAATTCAAGAAAAATCTTTAAAAAATTAGTAACACTGGAACATTTGCTTTTAAATGTGCAATCCATTTAAAAACAAGATTTTGAAATATGATGAGTTGATTTCATCAAAATAAGCTTAAAAGACAACAAACTAATGGTAATTAAAAATAAAATAGCAGATTTATCTATATTGATAGCAATAGCAACACTACATAATGATGAGTGGTCAAAGGGAGATAATTCAACAATTTTTCATACATAAATGTTTCTTTTCATTGTCTAAATCGTTTAAATTATTTAGATATATCACATTTAATTTTAAAATTTGTTTGTTATAAACAAACGATATAGTTATTTTTATAAAATAAAATATCTCATGAAAATGAGATTTGGGTATGACGTCATAGCGACGTTCATGACGTCATAATGCACAATTGCATCCTTAGTGAAAAACTCTAAAGAAATTCAACTACAATAACAAACATAACAATGCCTGCCAAAGACAGGAGATCAAAACGTTCAAAGTCAAAGAGAACTTCATGGTTTAACAACATGAACCAACCTGAAATTAGAGGGAGGGATCCTACAGAAACAATGAATGAGACTCCTAAACAGTTTAACAGAATATCTGATGATGTTTATAAGTGTGCCACCAGTCAGTGGACAGGATCTCCGTATATAACTCCTTCTATACTACGACCTGTAAAAGAAAAAAAACAAGAGGAAACGTTGGAACATCTTGGTGACACCGAGAATATAATCATTAACTTTGAACGGTTACAAAATTTTATTAACTTGTGTATGAAACACAAACGTTGCTGGGGACAACTTAAAACAACTATTGTTAAACGATTGGGACTTTGTCTATCTTTAGAGAGCACGTGCTCTAAATGTCATTTTAGTACTAAACCACAGAAGTTGTATACTGAAACAAAGTCAGGATCAACAAAAAGGGGACCAGCAGCTGGCTGCCTAAATGAAGGACTGGCGATAGCCGTATTAAAGTCCAAAGTAGGAGCAAATGATTTGCAGCTTGTCCTGGGATGCATGAATATCAAACCACCTAGCCGTACAACACTACAACAAAAGATATCGCATCACTGTGACATGATGATAGATTTAAACAATCAATCCATGATTGAAAACCAAATATTTACAGCAAAAGTATCGGAGGTTTTGAATGGTAATAATAAAGTCGATGTCGAAATGGATACATGCTACAACAACAGAAACCAAGCCGGTTACGAAGCAGGGACGCAATCGTTTTCACCAGTCATCGAAAAAATTACAGGAAAACATCTGACACTATCAATGCAAACTGCAAACAAACTGTGCAGTAATGAAAAACCATGTTCCCATGAGAAGTGTTCAAAGACATACAGTACAGAAGAGTCGATATCTTCTAGCGAGTCTAAACTTGCGGAGAAAAATCTGGATTCTATTAATAAAACAAACATTGTAAAAATTGGATCGGTGACCAGTGATGCAAGCGCTCGCCTGGGAAAGGTCATTAAAGAATTTGGGCAAAAATCTGGCAATAACTCCATACGGTACTATCAATGCCTTGTACATAGAATGCGTACAGTACAAAAAAATGTAAAAAATATCAATTTTTCAAAATTACCACGAGGTTATGACAGAGATATATTTAGGCAAAAATTGGCAGGCTGCGTTCGGTCTAGGGTGAGACTTGAATTTGTACGCATTCACAAAAACTGTACAGAGGCTGAATTTTCATTGAAAGCACAAGCAGCAATCAAAAATATTGTTTCATGTTTCAGTGGAATTCATATAAATTGCAAAGAAAAATCATTTGCTTGCTGTGCTCATTTGGACACATACGACACAAAATTTCTACCGTATGGAAAGCATTTGGACCTTAGTGTTGAAGACAAAAAAAAATTAGAAACAACTCTTAACAAGTCTCTGTCTTTGGAAATTTTAAATAAACTTGCTCGTCTTCACACAACTAACCAGTGCGAGAGCTTAAATCACAGAGTTTTTACATATGCTCCTAAAACAGTATTGTACAAGCGAAATTTCAATGCTTTATGTCACTCGGCCTGTCATTCTTCAACACATGGAACAGGACATTCGTCTATTTTACTAGCAAAGGCACTTGGCATAAAATATTCAAAATCTTCACCTTTTATAAAGTATATGACAAGAAAGGACATTATTACTATGTATGAGTCTCAAAGGAAAAAGTCATTGAAATACAAAATGAAACGATATTTGGCTAAGTGTAAACAAACCAACAGAAAAATAAGACTTGGATCAATGTATTCAACAGACTGCTCTGTTATTAGTGAACAACATAATTATGGAATAAATGTAAACAAATAAAAAATATAAAAAACATAAACATTTCTTTTTCTTTTTCTTACCTACAAACTACAATTTTTAAAACCTTCATGTCCAAAGCATTTATTTTGGCTCTTGCATCGATTTCTAGACATATTTATGGCGGCTGGCTCAAATGACAAATGTTCATGATTTATGCACTTTTTGTTATGACAAATGTGGGACACATGGAATTGATCATTTGGAAAACTGCAGTCATGTTTCAAAAAAAAAACTAGTCTATGTACAGTGAATACTTGTCTCTTTCCACGAAAGTCTGGGCGGATAATTGCGTACCCATCAGCATTACACATGCCGTACCATATATGACAGTTGGTTTGGTCGTCAACATTATATCTAAATAATTTAGATTTTAAAAACTCTATTTCATGATCTAAAAAAACAGTCTTATACACTTTGGACATGATCGCTTTAAAAAAAATTGTTTAATCTGGAGTTCTGAAACGCATTAAATGATAGTAATGTGATTATATAGTACATTCATGCTTTATGAACATACATCTTGTATAACTGGCAGAGAAGAATTTCACCATTTGAAGTTTAAAATCAATTATAAGTACCAGAGTATTTCATAAAAGGCATTTATAAGCCAAAACAAAGCCAAACTTATGATTCTGAGCAACCACATCATATTGTCAGTCTTAATAACACTAGCATTAAAGCAATATCACTCCCGGGTTTTCATGTCTATCATAAAGAGCACTCATTTCTGAACATTTTGGTATATGGATTGTTGAAATTGGTCCAGAGATGACTGAGATATTGCGATTTTACTCTTACATGTATTTCAAAGGAATTCAAGAAAAATCTTTAAAAAATTAGTAACACTGGAACATTTGCTTTTAAATGTGCAATCCATTTAAAAACAAGATTTTGAAATATGATGAGTTGATTTCATCAAAATAAGCTTAAAAGACAACAAACTAATGGTAATTAAAAATAAAATAGCAGATTTATCTATATTGATAGCAATAGCAACACTACATAATGATGAGTGGTCAAAGGGAGATAATTCAACAATTTTTCATACATAAATGTTTCTTTTCATTGTCTAAATCGTTTAAATTATTTAGATATATCACATTTAATTTTAAAATTTGTTTGTTATAAACAAACGATATAGTTATTTTTATAAAATAAAATATCTCATGAAAATGAGATTTGGGTATGACGTCATAGCGACGTTCATGACGTCATAATGCACAATTGCATCCTTAGTGAAAAACTCTAAAGAAATTCAACTACAATAACAAACATAACAATGCCTGCCAAAGACAGGAGATCAAAACGTTCAAAGTCAAAGAGAACTTCATGGTTTAACAACATGAACCAACCTGAAATTAGAGGGAGGGATCCTACAGAAACAATGAATGAGACTCCTAAACAGTTTAACAGAATATCTGATGATGTTTATAAGTGTGCCACCAGTCAGTGGACAGGATCTCCGTATATAACTCCTTCTATACTACGACCTGTAAAAGAAAAAAAACAAGAGGAAACGTTGGAACATCTTGGTGACACCGAGAATATAATCATTAACTTTGAACGGTTACAAAATTTTATTAACTTGTGTATGAAACACAAACGTTGCTGGGGACAACTTAAAACAACTATTGTTAAACGATTGGGACTTTGTCTATCTTTAGAGAGCACGTGCTCTAAATGTCATTTTAGTACTAAACCACAGAAGTTGTATACTGAAACAAAGTCAGGATCAACAAAAAGGGGACCAGCAGCTGGCTGCCTAAATGAAGGACTGGCGATAGCCGTATTAAAGTCCAAAGTAGGAGCAAATGATTTGCAGCTTGTCCTGGGATGCATGAATATCAAACCACCTAGCCGTACAACACTACAACAAAAGATATCGCATCACT
Source organism: Arcuatula senhousia (assembly GCA_963971305.1). Taxonomy (NCBI): domain Eukaryota; kingdom Metazoa; phylum Mollusca; class Bivalvia; order Mytilida; family Mytilidae; genus Arcuatula; species Arcuatula senhousia. Next base: position 39,485 of record CAXARO010000277.1, on the reverse strand, counting down.
GTGACATGATGATAGATTTAAACAATCAATCCATGATTGAAAACCAAATATTTACAGCAAAAGTATCGGAGGTTTTGAATGGTAATAATAAAGTCGATGTCGAAATGGATACATGCTACAACAACAGAAACCAAGCCGGTTACGAAGCAGGGACGCAATCGTTTTCACCAGTCATCGAAAAAATTACAGGAAAACATCTGACACTATCAATGCAAACTGCAAACAAACTGTGCAGTAATGAAAAACCATGTTCCCATGAGAAGTGTTCAAAGACATACAGTACAGAAGAGTCGATATCTTCTAGCGAGTCTAAACTTGCGGAGAAAAATCTGGATTCTATTAATAAAACAAACATTGTAAAAATTGGATCGGTGACCAGTGATGCAAGCGCTCGCCTGGGAAAGGTCATTAAAGAATTTGGGCAAAAATCTGGCAATAACTCCATACGGTACTATCAATGCCTTGTACATAGAATGCGTACAGTACAAAAAAATGTAAAAAATATCAATTTTTCAAAATTACCACGAGGTTATGACAGAGATATATTTAGGCAAAAATTGGCAGGCTGCGTTCGGTCTAGGGTGAGACTTGAATTTGTACGCATTCACAAAAACTGTACAGAGGCTGAATTTTCATTGAAAGCACAAGCAGCAATCAAAAATATTGTTTCATGTTTCAGTGGAATTCATATAAATTGCAAAGAAAAATCATTTGCTTGCTGTGCTCATTTGGACACATACGACACAAAATTTCTACCGTATGGAAAGCATTTGGACCTTAGTGTTGAAGACAAAAAAAAATTAGAAACAACTCTTAACAAGTCTCTGTCTTTGGAAATTTTAAATAAACTTGCTCGTCTTCACACAACTAACCAGTGCGAGAGCTTAAATCACAGAGTTTTTACATATGCTCCTAAAACAGTATTGTACAAGCGAAATTTCAATGCTTTATGTCACTCGGCCTGTCATTCTTCAACACATGGAACAGGACATTCGTCTATTTTACTAGCAAAGGCACTTGGCATAAAATATTCAAAATCTTCACCTTTTATAAAGTATATGACAAGAAAGGACATTATTACTATGTATGAGTCTCAAAGGAAAAAGTCATTGAAATACAAAATGAAACGATATTTGGCTAAGTGTAAACAAACCAACAGAAAAATAAGACTTGGATCAATGTATTCAACAGACTGCTCTGTTATTAGTGAACAACATAATTATGGAATAAATGTAAACAAATAAAAAATATAAAAAACATAAACATTTCTTTTTCTTTTTCTTACCTACAAACTACAATTTTTAAAACCTTCATGTCCAAAGCATTTATTTTGGCTCTTGCATCGATTTCTAGACATATTTATGGCGGCTGGCTCAAATGACAAATGTTCATGATTTATGCACTTTTTGTTATGACAAATGTGGGACACATGGAATTGATCATTTGGAAAACTGCAGTCATGTTTCAAAAAAAAAACTAGTCTATGTACAGTGAATACTTGTCTCTTTCCACGAAAGTCTGGGCGGATAATTGCGTACCCATCAGCATTACACATGCCGTACCATATATGACAGTTGGTTTGGTCGTCAACATTATATCTAAATAATTTAGATTTTAAAAACTCTATTTCATGATCTAAAAAAACAGTCTTATACACTTTGGACATGATCGCTTTAAAAAAAATTGTTTAATCTGGAGTTCTGAAACGCATTAAATGATAGTAATGTGATTATATAGTACATTCATGCTTTATGAACATACATCTTGTATAACTGGCAGAGAAGAATTTCACCATTTGAAGTTTAAAATCAATTATAAGTACCAGAGTATTTCATAAAAGGCATTTATAAGCCAAAACAAAGCCAAACTTATGATTCTGAGCAACCACATCATATTGTCAGTCTTAATAACACTAGCATTAAAGCAATATCACTCCCGGGTTTTCATGTCTATCATAAAGAGCACTCATTTCTGAACATTTTGGTATATGGATTGTTGAAATTGGTCCAGAGATGACTGAGATATTGCGATTTTACTCTTACATGTATTTCAAAGGAATTCAAGAAAAATCTTTAAAAAATTAGTAACACTGGAACATTTGCTTTTAAATGTGCAATCCATTTAAAAACAAGATTTTGAAATATGATGAGTTGATTTCATCAAAATAAGCTTAAAAGACAACAAACTAATGGTAATTAAAAATAAAATAGCAGATTTATCTATATTGATAGCAATAGCAACACTACATAATGATGAGTGGTCAAAGGGAGATAATTCAACAATTTTTCATACATAAATGTTTCTTTTCATTGTCTAAATCGTTTAAATTATTTAGATATATCACATTTAATTTTAAAATTTGTTTGTTATAAACAAACGATATAGTTATTTTTATAAAATAAAATATCTCATGAAAATGAGATTTGGGTATGACGTCATAGCGACGTTCATGACGTCATAATGCACAATTGCATCCTTAGTGAAAAACTCTAAAGAAATTCAACTACAATAACAAACATAACAATGCCTGCCAAAGACAGGAGATCAAAACGTTCAAAGTCAAAGAGAACTTCATGGTTTAACAACATGAACCAACCTGAAATTAGAGGGAGGGATCCTACAGAAACAATGAATGAGACTCCTAAACAGTTTAACAGAATATCTGATGATGTTTATAAGTGTGCCACCAGTCAGTGGACAGGATCTCCGTATATAACTCCTTCTATACTACGACCTGTAAAAGAAAAAAAACAAGAGGAAACGTTGGAACATCTTGGTGACACCGAGAATATAATCATTAACTTTGAACGGTTACAAAATTTTATTAACTTGTGTATGAAACACAAACGTTGCTGGGGACAACTTAAAACAACTATTGTTAAACGATTGGGACTTTGTCTATCTTTAGAGAGCACGTGCTCTAAATGTCATTTTAGTACTAAACCACAGAAGTTGTATACTGAAACAAAGTCAGGATCAACAAAAAGGGGACCAGCAGCTGGCTGCCTAAATGAAGGACTGGCGATAGCCGTATTAAAGTCCAAAGTAGGAGCAAATGATTTGCAGCTTGTCCTGGGATGCATGAATATCAAACCACCTAGCCGTACAACACTACAACAAAAGATATCGCATCACTGTGACATGATGATAGATTTAAACAATCAATCCATGATTGAAAACCAAATATTTACAGCAAAAGTATCGGAGGTTTTGAATGGTAATAATAAAGTCGATGTCGAAATGGATACATGCTACAACAACAGAAACCAAGCCGGTTACGAAGCAGGGACGCAATCGTTTTCACCAGTCATCGAAAAAATTACAGGAAAACATCTGACACTATCAATGCAAACTGCAAACAAACTGTGCAGTAATGAAAAACCATGTTCCCATGAGAAGTGTTCAAAGACATACAGTACAGAAGAGTCGATATCTTCTAGCGAGTCTAAACTTGCGGAGAAAAATCTGGATTCTATTAATAAAACAAACATTGTAAAAATTGGATCGGTGACCAGTGATGCAAGCGCTCGCCTGGGAAAGGTCATTAAAGAATTTGGGCAAAAATCTGGCAATAACTCCATACGGTACTATCAATGCCTTGTACATAGAATGCGTACAGTACAAAAAAATGTAAAAAATATCAATTTTTCAAAATTACCACGAGGTTATGACAGAGATATATTTAGGCAAAAATTGGCAGGCTGCGTTCGGTCTAGGGTGAGACTTGAATTTGTACGCATTCACAAAAACTGTACAGAGGCTGAATTTTCATTGAAAGCACAAGCAGCAATCAAAAATATTGTTTCATGTTTCAGTGGAATTCATATAAATTGCAAAGAAAAATCATTTGCTTGCTGTGCTCATTTGGACACATACGACACAAAATTTCTACCGTATGGAAAGCATTTGGACCTTAGTGTTGAAGACAAAAAAAAATTAGAAACAACTCTTAACAAGTCTCTGTCTTTGGAAATTTTAAATAAACTTGCTCGTCTTCACACAACTAACCAGTGCGAGAGCTTAAATCACAGAGTTTTTACATATGCTCCTAAAACAGTATTGTACAAGCGAAATTTCAATGCTTTATGTCACTCGGCCTGTCATTCTTCAACACATGGAACAGGACATTCGTCTATTTTACTAGCAAAGGCACTTGGCATAAAATATTCAAAATCTTCACCTTTTATAAAGTATATGACAAGAAAGGACATTATTACTATGTATGAGTCTCAAAGGAAAAAGTCATTGAAATACAAAATGAAACGATATTTGGCTAAGTGTAAACAAACCAACAGAAAAATAAGACTTGGATCAATGTATTCAACAGACTGCTCTGTTATTAGTGAACAACATAATTATGGAATAAATGTAAACAAATAAAAAATATAAAAAACATAAACATTTCTTTTTCTTTTTCTTACCTACAAACTACAATTTTTAAAACCTTCATGTCCAAAGCATTTATTTTGGCTCTTGCATCGATTTCTAGACATATTTATGGCGGCTGGCTCAAATGACAAATGTTCATGATTTATGCACTTTTTGTTATGACAAATGTGGGACACATGGAATTGATCATTTGGAAAACTGCAGTCATGTTTCAAAAAAAAAACTAGTCTATGTACAGTGAATACTTGTCTCTTTCCACGAAAGTCTGGGCGGATAATTGCGTACCCATCAGCATTACACATGCCGTACCATATATGACAGTTGGTTTGGTCGTCAACATTATATCTAAATAATTTAGATTTTAAAAACTCTATTTCATGATCTAAAAAAACAGTCTTATACACTTTGGACATGATCGCTTTAAAAAAAATTGTTTAATCTGGAGTTCTGAAACGCATTAAATGATAGTAATGTGATTATATAGTACATTCATGCTTTATGAACATACATCTTGTATAACTGGCAGAGAAGAATTTCACCATTTGAAGTTTAAAATCAATTATAAGTACCAGAGTATTTCATAAAAGGCATTTATAAGCCAAAACAAAGCCAAACTTATGATTCTGAGCAACCACATCATATTGTCAGTCTTAATAACACTAGCATTAAAGCAATATCACTCCCGGGTTTTCATGTCTATCATAAAGAGCACTCATTTCTGAACATTTTGGTATATGGATTGTTGAAATTGGTCCAGAGATGACTGAGATATTGCGATTTTACTCTTACATGTATTTCAAAGGAATTCAAGAAAAATCTTTAAAAAATTAGTAACACTGGAACATTTGCTTTTAAATGTGCAATCCATTTAAAAACAAGATTTTGAAATATGATGAGTTGATTTCATCAAAATAAGCTTAAAAGACAACAAACTAATGGTAATTAAAAATAAAATAGCAGATTTATCTATATTGATAGCAATAGCAACACTACATAATGATGAGTGGTCAAAGGGAGATAATTCAACAATTTTTCATACATAAATGTTTCTTTTCATTGTCTAAATCGTTTAAATTATTTAGATATATCACATTTAATTTTAAAATTTGTTTGTTATAAACAAACGATATAGTTATTTTTATAAAATAAAATATCTCATGAAAATGAGATTTGGGTATGACGTCATAGCGACGTTCATGACGTCATAATGCACAATTGCATCCTTAGTGAAAAACTCTAAAGAAATTCAACTACAATAACAAACATAACAATGCCTGCCAAAGACAGGAGATCAAAACGTTCAAAGTCAAAGAGAACTTCATGGTTTAACAACATGAACCAACCTGAAATTAGAGGGAGGGATCCTACAGAAACAATGAATGAGACTCCTAAACAGTTTAACAGAATATCTGATGATGTTTATAAGTGTGCCACCAGTCAGTGGACAGGATCTCCGTATATAACTCCTTCTATACTACGACCTGTAAAAGAAAAAAAACAAGAGGAAACGTTGGAACATCTTGGTGACACCGAGAATATAATCATTAACTTTGAACGGTTACAAAATTTTATTAACTTGTGTATGAAACACAAACGTTGCTGGGGACAACTTAAAACAACTATTGTTAAACGATTGGGACTTTGTCTATCTTTAGAGAGCACGTGCTCTAAATGTCATTTTAGTACTAAACCACAGAAGTTGTATACTGAAACAAAGTCAGGATCAACAAAAAGGGGACCAGCAGCTGGCTGCCTAAATGAAGGACTGGCGATAGCCGTATTAAAGTCCAAAGTAGGAGCAAATGATTTGCAGCTTGTCCTGGGATGCATGAATATCAAACCACCTAGCCGTACAACACTACAACAAAAGATATCGCATCACTGTGACATGATGATAGATTTAAACAATCAATCCATGATTGAAAACCAAATATTTACAGCAAAAGTATCGGAGGTTTTGAATGGTAATAATAAAGTCGATGTCGAAATGGATACATGCTACAACAACAGAAACCAAGCCGGTTACGAAGCAGGGACGCAATCGTTTTCACCAGTCATCGAAAAAATTACAGGAAAACATCTGACACTATCAATGCAAACTGCAAACAAACTGTGCAGTAATGAAAAACCATGTTCCCATGAGAAGTGTTCAAAGACATACAGTACAGAAGAGTCGATATCTTCTAGCGAGTCTAAACTTGCGGAGAAAAATCTGGATTCTATTAATAAAACAAACATTGTAAAAATTGGATCGGTGACCAGTGATGCAAGCGCTCGCCTGGGAAAGGTCATTAAAGAATTTGGGCAAAAATCTGGCAATAACTCCATACGGTACTATCAATGCCTTGTACATAGAATGCGTACAGTACAAAAAAATGTAAAAAATATCAATTTTTCAAAATTACCACGAGGTTATGACAGAGATATATTTAGGCAAAAATTGGCAGGCTGCGTTCGGTCTAGGGTGAGACTTGAATTTGTACGCATTCACAAAAACTGTACAGAGGCTGAATTTTCATTGAAAGCACAAGCAGCAATCAAAAATATTGTTTCATGTTTCAGTGGAATTCATATAAATTGCAAAGAAAAATCATTTGCTTGCTGTGCTCATTTGGACACATACGACACAAAATTTCTACCGTATGGAAAGCATTTGGACCTTAGTGTTGAAGACAAAAAAAAATTAGAAACAACTCTTAACAAGTCTCTGTCTTTGGAAATTTTAAATAAACTTGCTCGTCTTCACACAACTAACCAGTGCGAGAGCTTAAATCACAGAGTTTTTACATATGCTCCTAAAACAGTATTGTACAAGCGAAATTTCAATGCTTTATGTCACTCGGCCTGTCATTCTTCAACACATGGAACAGGACATTCGTCTATTTTACTAGCAAAGGCACTTGGCATAAAATATTCAAAATCTTCACCTTTTATAAAGTATATGACAAGAAAGGACATTATTACTATGTATGAGTCTCAAAGGAAAAAGTCATTGAAATACAAAATGAAACGATATTTGGCTAAGTGTAAACAAACCAACAGAAAAATAAGACTTGGATCAATGTATTCAACAGACTGCTCTGTTATTAGTGAACAACATAATTATGGAATAAATGTAAACAAATAAAAAATATAAAAAACATAAACATTTCTTTTTCTTTTTCTTACCTACAAACTACAATTTTTAAAACCTTCATGTCCAAAGCATTTATTTTGGCTCTTGCATCGATTTCTAGACATATTTATGGCGGCTGGCTCAAATGACAAATGTTCATGATTTATGCACTTTTTGTTATGACAAATGTGGGACACATGGAATTGATCATTTGGAAAACTGCAGTCATGTTTCAAAAAAAAAACTAGTCTATGTACAGTGAATACTTGTCTCTTTCCACGAAAGTCTGGGCGGATAATTGCGTACCCATCAGCATTACACATGCCGTACCATATATGACAGTTGGTTTGGTCGTCAACATTATATCTAAATAATTTAGATTTTAAAAACTCTATTTCATGATCTAAAAAAACAGTCTTATACACTTTGGACATGATCGCTTTAAAAAAAATTGTTTAATCTGGAGTTCTGAAACGCATTAAATGATAGTAATGTGATTATATAGTACATTCATGCTTTATGAACATACATCTTGTATAACTGGCAGAGAAGAATTTCACCATTTGAAGTTTAAAATCAATTATAAGTACCAGAGTATTTCATAAAAGGCATTTATAAGCCAAAACAAAGCCAAACTTATGATTCTGAGCAACCACATCATATTGTCAGTCTTAATAACACTAGCATTAAAGCAATATCACTCCCGGGTTTTCATGTCTATCATAAAGAGCACTCATTTCTGAACATTTTGGTATATGGATTGTTGAAATTGGTCCAGAGATGACTGAGATATTGCGATTTTACTCTTACATGTATTTCAAAGGAATTCAAGAAAAATCTTTAAAAAATTAGTAACACTGGAACATTTGCTTTTAAATGTGCAATCCATTTAAAAACAAGATTTTGAAATATGATGAGTTGATTTCATCAAAATAAGCTTAAAAGACAACAAACTAATGGTAATTAAAAATAAAATAGCAGATTTATCTATATTGATAGCAATAGCAACACTACATAATGATGAGTGGTCAAAGGGAGATAATTCAACAATTTTTCATACATAAATGTTTCTTTTCATTGTCTAAATCGTTTAAATTATTTAGATATATCACATTTAATTTTAAAATTTGTTTGTTATAAACAAACGATATAGTTATTTTTATAAAATAAAATATCTCATGAAAATGAGATTTGGGTATGACGTCATAGCGACGTTCATGACGTCATAATGCACAATTGCATCCTTAGTGAAAAACTCTAAAGAAATTCAACTACAATAACAAACATAACAATGCCTGCCAAAGACAGGAGATCAAAACGTTCAAAGTCAAAGAGAACTTCATGGTTTAACAACATGAACCAACCTGAAATTAGAGGGAGGGATCCTACAGAAACAATGAATGAGACTCCTAAACAGTTTAACAGAATATCTGATGATGTTTATAAGTGTGCCACCAGTCAGTGGACAGGATCTCCGTATATAACTCCTTCTATACTACGACCTGTAAAAGAAAAAAAACAAGAGGAAACGTTGGAACATCTTGGTGACACCGAGAATATAATCATTAACTTTGAACGGTTACAAAATTTTATTAACTTGTGTATGAAACACAAACGTTGCTGGGGACAACTTAAAACAACTATTGTTAAACGATTGGGACTTTGTCTATCTTTAGAGAGCACGTGCTCTAAATGTCATTTTAGTACTAAACCACAGAAGTTGTATACTGAAACAAAGTCAGGATCAACAAAAAGGGGACCAGCAGCTGGCTGCCTAAATGAAGGACTGGCGATAGCCGTATTAAAGTCCAAAGTAGGAGCAAATGATTTGCAGCTTGTCCTGGGATGCATGAATATCAAACCACCTAGCCGTACAACACTACAACAAAAGATATCGCATCACTGTGACATGATGATAGATTTAAACAATCAATCCATGATTGAAAACCAAATATTTACAGCAAAAGTATCGGAGGTTTTGAATGGTAATAATAAAGTCGATGTCGAAATGGATACATGCTACAACAACAGAAACCAAGCCGGTTACGAAGCAGGGACGCAATCGTTTTCACCAGTCATCGAAAAAATTACAGGAAAACATCTGACACTATCAATGCAAACTGCAAACAAACTGTGCAGTAATGAAAAACCATGTTCCCATGAGAAGTGTTCAAAGACATACAGTACAGAAGAGTCGATATCTTCTAGCGAGTCTAAACTTGCGGAGAAAAATCTGGATTCTATTAATAAAACAAACATTGTAAAAATTGGATCGGTGACCAGTGATGCAAGCGCTCGCCTGGGAAAGGTCATTAAAGAATTTGGGCAAAAATCTGGCAATAACTCCATACGGTACTATCAATGCCTTGTACATAGAATGCGTACAGTACAAAAAAATGTAAAAAATATCAATTTTTCAAAATTACCACGAGGTTATGACAGAGATATATTTAGGCAAAAATTGGCAGGCTGCGTTCGGTCTAGGGTGAGACTTGAATTTGTACGCATTCACAAAAACTGTACAGAGGCTGAATTTTCATTGAAAGCACAAGCAGCAATCAAAAATATTGTTTCATGTTTCAGTGGAATTCATATAAATTGCAAAGAAAAATCATTTGCTTGCTGTGCTCATTTGGACACATACGACACAAAATTTCTACCGTATGGAAAGCATTTGGACCTTAGTGTTGAAGACAAAAAAAAATTAGAAACAACTCTTAACAAGTCTCTGTCTTTGGAAATTTTAAATAAACTTGCTCGTCTTCACACAACTAACCAGTGCGAGAGCTTAAATCACAGAGTTTTTACATATGCTCCTAAAACAGTATTGTACAAGCGAAATTTCAATGCTTTATGTCACTCGGCCTGTCATTCTTCAACACATGGAACAGGACATTCGTCTATTTTACTAGCAAAGGCACTTGGCATAAAATATTCAAAATCTTCACCTTTTATAAAGTATATGACAAGAAAGGACATTATTACTATGTATGAGTCTCAAAGGAAAAAGTCATTGAAATACAAAATGAAACGATATTTGGCTAAGTGTAAACAAACCAACAGAAAAATAAGACTTGGATCAATGTATTCAACAGACTGCTCTGTTATTAGTGAACAACATAATTATGGAATAAATGTAAACAAATAAAAAATATAAAAAACATAAACATTTCTTTTTCTTTTTCTTACCTACAAACTACAATTTTTAAAACCTTCATGTCCAAAGCATTTATTTTGGCTCTTGCATCGATTTCTAGACATATTTATGGCGGCTGGCTCAAATGACAAATGTTCATGATTTATGCACTTTTTGTTATGACAAATGTGGGACACATGGAATTGATCATTTGGAAAACTGCAGTCATGTTTCAAAAAAAAAACTAGTCTATGTACAGTGAATACTTGTCTCTTTCCACGAAAGTCTGGGCGGATAATTGCGTACCCATCAGCATTACACATGCCGTACCATATATGACAGTTGGTTTGGTCGTCAACATTATATCTAAATAATTTAGATTTTAAAAACTCTATTTCATGATCTAAAAAAACAGTCTTATACACTTTGGACATGATCGCTTTAAAAAAAATTGTTTAATCTGGAGTTCTGAAACGCATTAAATGATAGTAATGTGATTATATAGTACATTCATGCTTTATGAACATACATCTTGTATAACTGGCAGAGAAGAATTTCACCATTTGAAGTTTAAAATCAATTATAAGTACCAGAGTATTTCATAAAAGGCATTTATAAGCCAAAACAAAGCCAAACTTATGATTCTGAGCAACCACATCATATTGTCAGTCTTAATAACACTAGCATTAAGGATGTGGATAGGGGTTTTAACGTCATGACGTCGCAAGGGGGTTGGGACCTCAAACATGTAAAACTTTACCTAATATGTAAAAATTTTAACATACTATGTATATACACCATTAGAAAGACAAAATTATCAGCTTAATAACAATACTAACAAATGTGACAAAAATCAAGCCATTTAAACTATGCGATCCATTGAAAGTTGACCTTTTTTTTACCTTTTGGGGTAAAAAATTGCACAATCATTGCATTTTCAAGACTCAAAAAAATATAGAATGGACAAAAAAACAATTTGTTTTTTTAGTTTAACCTGAAGAGCTGAAGGTCTTCTTCGTTTTGAGTGTACTTTCAGGGTACGATCGCCGTTTTTTAAAAACAGCATCTTACCTCGTGTAAAAAAGTTAAATTTACCTCTCTTTTAAAACAGGAAATTACAATAATTATCCCCCTTTATTTTTATTTAATTATTTTATTTTTTAAAATAAAAATCAAACTAAAACTTACTTTATCTTGAAGAAGAAACTCCAAATTTTACAATTCATACGAAAAATATTCACGTTTCATTCATAATTACCCCAAATAACATGAGGGAATCTCCCTGAAGCTATTTTTAGACACATGTAGACCATTGGATTTTATACGAAACTATGTACCACATCCTTAAAGCAATATCACTCCCGGGTTTTCATGTCTATCATAAAGAGCACTCATTTCTGAACATTTTGGTATATGGATTGTTGAAATTGGTCCAGAGATGACTGAGATATTGCGATTTTACTCTTACATGTATTTCAAAGGAATTCAAGAAAAATCTTTAAAAAATTAGTAACACTGGAACATTTGCTTTTAAATGTGCAATCCATTTAAAAACAAGATTTTGAAATATGATGAGTTGATTTCATCAAAATAAGCTTAAAAGACAACAAACTAATGGTAATTAAAAATAAAATAGCAGATTTATCTATATTGATAGCAATAGCAACACTACATAATGATGAGTGGTCAAAGGGAGATAATTCAACAATTTTTCATACATAAATGTTTCTTTTCATTGTCTAAATCGTTTAAATTATTTAGATATATCACATTTAATTTTAAAATTTGTTTGTTATAAACAAACGATATAGTTATTTTTATAAAATAAAATATCTCATGAAAATGAGATTTGGGTATGACGTCATAGCGACGTTCATGACGTCATAATGCACAATTGCATCCTTAGTGAAAAACTCTAAAGAAATTCAACTACAATAACAAACATAACAATGCCTGCCAAAGACAGGAGATCAAAACGTTCAAAGTCAAAGAGAACTTCATGGTTTAACAACATGAACCAACCTGAAATTAGAGGGAGGGATCCTACAGAAACAATGAATGAGACTCCTAAACAGTTTAACAGAATATCTGATGATGTTTATAAGTGTGCCACCAGTCAGTGGACAGGATCTCCGTATATAACTCCTTCTATACTACGACCTGTAAAAGAAAAAAAACAAGAGGAAACGTTGGAACATCTTGGTGACACCGAGAATATAATCATTAACTTTGAACGGTTACAAAATTTTATTAACTTGTGTATGAAACACAAACGTTGCTGGGGACAACTTAAAACAACTATTGTTAAACGATTGGGACTTTGTCTATCTTTAGAGAGCACGTGCTCTAAATGTCATTTTAGTACTAAACCACAGAAGTTGTATACTGAAACAAAGTCAGGATCAACAAAAAGGGGACCAGCAGCTGGCTGCCTAAATGAAGGACTGGCGATAGCCGTATTAAAGTCCAAAGTAGGAGCAAATGATTTGCAGCTTGTCCTGGGATGCATGAATATCAAACCACCTAGCCGTACAACACTACAACAAAAGATATCGCATCACTGTGACATGATGATAGATTTAAACAATCAATCCATGATTGAAAACCAAATATTTACAGCAAAAGTATCGGAGGTTTTGAATGGTAATAATAAAGTCGATGTCGAAATGGATACATGCTACAACAACAGAAACCAAGCCGGTTACGAAGCAGGGACGCAATCGTTTTCACCAGTCATCGAAAAAATTACAGGAAAACATCTGACACTATCAATGCAAACTGCAAACAAACTGTGCAGTAATGAAAAACCATGTTCCCATGAGAAGTGTTCAAAGACATACAGTACAGAAGAGTCGATATCTTCTAGCGAGTCTAAACTTGCGGAGAAAAATCTGGATTCTATTAATAAAACAAACATTGTAAAAATTGGATCGGTGACCAGTGATGCAAGCGCTCGCCTGGGAAAGGTCATTAAAGAATTTGGGCAAAAATCTGGCAATAACTCCATACGGTACTATCAATGCCTTGTACATAGAATGCGTACAGTACAAAAAAATGTAAAAAATATCAATTTTTCAAAATTACCACGAGGTTATGACAGAGATATATTTAGGCAAAAATTGGCAGGCTGCGTTCGGTCTAGGGTGAGACTTGAATTTGTACGCATTCACAAAAACTGTACAGAGGCTGAATTTTCATTGAAAGCACAAGCAGCAATCAAAAATATTGTTTCATGTTTCAGTGGAATTCATATAAATTGCAAAGAAAAATCATTTGCTTGCTGTGCTCATTTGGACACATACGACACAAAATTTCTACCGTATGGAAAGCATTTGGACCTTAGTGTTGAAGACAAAAAAAAATTAGAAACAACTCTTAACAAGTCTCTGTCTTTGGAAATTTTAAATAAACTTGCTCGTCTTCACACAACTAACCAGTGCGAGAGCTTAAATCACAGAGTTTTTACATATGCTCCTAAAACAGTATTGTACAAGCGAAATTTCAATGCTTTATGTCACTCGGCCTGTCATTCTTCAACACATGGAACAGGACATTCGTCTATTTTACTAGCAAAGGCACTTGGCATAAAATATTCAAAATCTTCACCTTTTATAAAGTATATGACAAGAAAGGACATTATTACTATGTATGAGTCTCAAAGGAAAAAGTCATTGAAATACAAAATGAAACGATATTTGGCTAAGTGTAAACAAACCAACAGAAAAATAAGACTTGGATCAATGTATTCAACAGACTGCTCTGTTATTAGTGAACAACATAATTATGGAATAAATGTAAACAAATAAAAAATATAAAAAACATAAACATTTCTTTTTCTTTTTCTTACCTACAAACTACAATTTTTAAAACCTTCATGTCCAAAGCATTTATTTTGGCTCTTGCATCGATTTCTAGACATATTTATGGCGGCTGGCTCAAATGACAAATGTTCATGATTTATGCACTTTTTGTTATGACAAATGTGGGACACATGGAATTGATCATTTGGAAAACTGCAGTCATGTTTCAAAAAAAAAACTAGTCTATGTACAGTGAATACTTGTCTCTTTCCACGAAAGTCTGGGCGGATAATTGCGTACCCATCAGCATTACACATGCCGTACCATATATGACAGTTGGTTTGGTCGTCAACATTATATCTAAATAATTTAGATTTTAAAAACTCTATTTCATGATCTAAAAAAACAGTCTTATACACTTTGGACATGATCGCTTTAAAAAAAATTGTTTAATCTGGAGTTCTGAAACGCATTAAATGATAGTAATGTGATTATATAGTACATTCATGCTTTATGAACATACATCTTGTATAACTGGCAGAGAAGAATTTCACCATTTGAAGTTTAAAATCAATTATAAGTACCAGAGTATTTCATAAAAGGCATTTATAAGCCAAAACAAAGCCAAACTTATGATTCTGAGCAACCACATCATATTGTCAGTCTTAATAACACTAGCATTAAGGATGTGGATAGGGGTTTTAACGTCATGACGTCGCAAGGGGGTTGGGACCTCAAACATGTAAAACTTTACCTAATATGTAAAAATTTTAACATACTATGTATATACACCATTAGAAAGACAAAATTATCAGCTTAATAACAATACTAACAAATGTGACAAAAATCAAGCCATTTAAACTATGCGATCCATTGAAAGTTGACCTTTTTTTTACCTTTTGGGGTAAAAAATTGCACAATCATTGCATTTTCAAGACTCAAAAAAATATAGAATGGACAAAAAAACAATTTGTTTTTTTAGTTTAACCTGAAGAGCTGAAGGTCTTCTTCGTTTTGAGTGTACTTTCAGGGTACGATCGCCGTTTTTTCATGATCTAAAAAAACAGTCTTATACACTTTGGACATGATCGCTTTAAAAAAAATTGTTTAATCTGGAGTTCTGAAACGCATTAAATGATAGTAATGTGATTATATAGTACATTCATGCTTTATGAACATACATCTTGTATAACTGGCAGAGAAGAATTTCACCATTTGAAGTTTAAAATCAATTATAAGTACCAGAGTATTTCATAAAAGGCATTTATAAGCCAAAACAAAGCCAAACTTATGATTCTGAGCAACCACATCATATTGTCAGTCTTAATAACACTAGCATTAAGGATGTGGATAGGGGTTTTAACGTCATGACGTCGCAAGGGGGTTGGGACCTCAAACATGTAAAACTTTACCTAATATGTAAAAATTTTAACATACTATGTATATACACCATTAGAAAGACAAAATTATCAGCTTAATAACAATACTAACAAATGTGACAAAAATCAAGCCATTTAAACTATGCGATCCATTGAAAGTTGACCTTTTTTTTACCTTTTGGGGTAAAAAATTGCACAATCATTGCATTTTCAAGACTCAAAAAAATATAGAATGGACAAAAAAACAATTTGTTTTTTTAGTTTAACCTGAAGAGCTGAAGGTCTTCTTCGTTTTGAGTGTACTTTCAGGGTACGATCGCCGTTTTTTAAAAACAGCATCTTACCTCGTGTAAAAAAGTTAAATTTACCTCTCTTTTAAAACAGGAAATTACAATAATTATCCCCCTTTATTTTTATTTAATTATTTTATTTTTTAAAATAAAAATCAAACTAAAACTTACTTTATCTTGAAGAAGAAACTCCAAATTTTACAATTCATACGAAAAATATTCACGTTTCATTCATAATTACCCCAAATAACATGAGGGAATCTCCCTGAAGCTATTTTTAGACACATGTAGACCATTGGATTTTATACGAAACTATGTACCACATCCTTAAAGCAATATCACTCCCGGGTTTTCATGTCTATCATAAAGAGCACTCATTTCTGAACATTTTGGTATATGGATTGTTGAAATTGGTCCAGAGATGACTGAGATATTGCGATTTTACTCTTACATGTATTTCAAAGGAATTCAAGAAAAATCTTTAAAAAATTAGTAACACTGGAACATTTGCTTTTAAATGTGCAATCCATTTAAAAACAAGATTTTGAAATATGATGAGTTGATTTCATCAAAATAAGCTTAAAAGACAACAAACTAATGGTAATTAAAAATAAAATAGCAGATTTATCTATATTGATAGCAATAGCAACACTACATAATGATGAGTGGTCAAAGGGAGATAATTCAACAATTTTTCATACATAAATGTTTCTTTTCATTGTCTAAATCGTTTAAATTATTTAGATATATCACATTTAATTTTAAAATTTGTTTGTTATAAACAAACGATATAGTTATTTTTATAAAATAAAATATCTCATGAAAATGAGATTTGGGTATGACGTCATAGCGACGTTCATGACGTCATAATGCACAATTGCATCCTTAGTGAAAAACTCTAAAGAAATTCAACTACAATAACAAACATAACAATGCCTGCCAAAGACAGGAGATCAAAACGTTCAAAGTCAAAGAGAACTTCATGGTTTAACAACATGAACCAACCTGAAATTAGAGGGAGGGATCCTACAGAAACAATGAATGAGACTCCTAAACAGTTTAACAGAATATCTGATGATGTTTATAAGTGTGCCACCAGTCAGTGGACAGGATCTCCGTATATAACTCCTTCTATACTACGACCTGTAAAAGAAAAAAAACAAGAGGAAACGTTGGAACATCTTGGTGACACCGAGAATATAATCATTAACTTTGAACGGTTACAAAATTTTATTAACTTGTGTATGAAACACAAACGTTGCTGGGGACAACTTAAAACAACTATTGTTAAACGATTGGGACTTTGTCTATCTTTAGAGAGCACGTGCTCTAAATGTCATTTTAGTACTAAACCACAGAAGTTGTATACTGAAACAAAGTCAGGATCAACAAAAAGGGGACCAGCAGCTGGCTGCCTAAATGAAGGACTGGCGATAGCCGTATTAAAGTCCAAAGTAGGAGCAAATGATTTGCAGCTTGTCCTGGGATGCATGAATATCAAACCACCTAGCCGTACAACACTACAACAAAAGATATCGCATCACTGTGACATGATGATAGATTTAAACAATCAATCCATGATTGAAAACCAAATATTTACAGCAAAAGTATCGGAGGTTTTGAATGGTAATAATAAAGTCGATGTCGAAATGGATACATGCTACAACAACAGAAACCAAGCCGGTTACGAAGCAGGGACGCAATCGTTTTCACCAGTCATCGAAAAAATTACAGGAAAACATCTGACACTATCAATGCAAACTGCAAACAAACTGTGCAGTAATGAAAAACCATGTTCCCATGAGAAGTGTTCAAAGACATACAGTACAGAAGAGTCGATATCTTCTAGCGAGTCTAAACTTGCGGAGAAAAATCTGGATTCTATTAATAAAACAAACATTGTAAAAATTGGATCGGTGACCAGTGATGCAAGCGCTCGCCTGGGAAAGGTCATTAAAGAATTTGGGCAAAAATCTGGCAATAACTCCATACGGTACTATCAATGCCTTGTACATAGAATGCGTACAGTACAAAAAAATGTAAAAAATATCAATTTTTCAAAATTACCACGAGGTTATGACAGAGATATATTTAGGCAAAAATTGGCAGGCTGCGTTCGGTCTAGGGTGAGACTTGAATTTGTACGCATTCACAAAAACTGTACAGAGGCTGAATTTTCATTGAAAGCACAAGCAGCAATCAAAAATATTGTTTCATGTTTCAGTGGAATTCATATAAATTGCAAAGAAAAATCATTTGCTTGCTGTGCTCATTTGGACACATACGACACAAAATTTCTACCGTATGGAAAGCATTTGGACCTTAGTGTTGAAGACAAAAAAAAATTAGAAACAACTCTTAACAAGTCTCTGTCTTTGGAAATTTTAAATAAACTTGCTCGTCTTCACACAACTAACCAGTGCGAGAGCTTAAATCACAGAGTTTTTACATATGCTCCTAAAACAGTATTGTACAAGCGAAATTTCAATGCTTTATGTCACTCGGCCTGTCATTCTTCAACACATGGAACAGGACATTCGTCTATTTTACTAGCAAAGGCACTTGGCATAAAATATTCAAAATCTTCACCTTTTATAAAGTATATGACAAGAAAGGACATTATTACTATGTATGAGTCTCAAAGGAAAAAGTCATTGAAATACAAAATGAAACGATATTTGGCTAAGTGTAAACAAACCAACAGAAAAATAAGACTTGGATCAATGTATTCAACAGACTGCTCTGTTATTAGTGAACAACATAATTATGGAATAAATGTAAACAAATAAAAAATATAAAAAACATAAACATTTCTTTTTCTTTTTCTTACCTACAAACTACAATTTTTAAAACCTTCATGTCCAAAGCATTTATTTTGGCTCTTGCATCGATTTCTAGACATATTTATGGCGGCTGGCTCAAATGACAAATGTTCATGATTTATGCACTTTTTGTTATGACAAATGTGGGACACATGGAATTGATCATTTGGAAAACTGCAGTCATGTTTCAAAAAAAAAACTAGTCTATGTACAGTGAATACTTGTCTCTTTCCACGAAAGTCTGGGCGGATAATTGCGTACCCATCAGCATTACACATGCCGTACCATATATGACAGTTGGTTTGGTCGTCAACATTATATCTAAATAATTTAGATTTTAAAAACTCTATTTCATGATCTAAAAAAACAGTCTTATACACTTTGGACATGATCGCTTTAAAAAAAATTGTTTAATCTGGAGTTCTGAAACGCATTAAATGATAGTAATGTGATTATATAGTACATTCATGCTTTATGAACATACATCTTGTATAACTGGCAGAGAAGAATTTCACCATTTGAAGTTTAAAATCAATTATAAGTACCAGAGTATTTCATAAAAGGCATTTATAAGCCAAAACAAAGCCAAACTTATGATTCTGAGCAACCACATCATATTGTCAGTCTTAATAACACTAGCATTAAGGATGTGGATAGGGGTTTTAACGTCATGACGTCGCAAGGGGGTTGGGACCTCAAACATGTAAAACTTTACCTAATATGTAAAAATTTTAACATACTATGTATATACACCATTAGAAAGACAAAATTATCAGCTTAATAACAATACTAACAAATGTGACAAAAATCAAGCCATTTAAACTATGCGATCCATTGAAAGTTGACCTTTTTTTTACCTTTTGGGGTAAAAAATTGCACAATCATTGCATTTTCAAGACTCAAAAAAATATAGAATGGACAAAAAAACAATTTGTTTTTTTAGTTTAACCTGAAGAGCTGAAGGTCTTCTTCGTTTTGAGTGTACTTTCAGGGTACGATCGCCGTTTTTTAAAAACAGCATCTTACCTCGTGTAAAAAAGTTAAATTTACCTCTCTTTTAAAACAGGAAATTACAATAATTATCCCCCTTTATTTTTATTTAATTATTTTATTTTTTAAAATAAAAATCAAACTAAAACTTACTTTATCTTGAAGAAGAAACTCCAAATTTTACAATTCATACGAAAAATATTCACGTTTCATTCATAATTACCCCAAATAACATGAGGGAATCTCCCTGAAGCTATTTTTAGACACATGTAGACCATTGGATTTTATACGAAACTATGTACCACATCCTTAAAGCAATATCACTCCCGGGTTTTCATGTCTATCATAAAGAGCACTCATTTCTGAACATTTTGGTATATGGATTGTTGAAATTGGTCCAGAGATGACTGAGATATTGCGATTTTACTCTTACATGTATTTCAAAGGAATTCAAGAAAAATCTTTAAAAAATTAGTAACACTGGAACATTTGCTTTTAAATGTGCAATCCATTTAAAAACAAGATTTTGAAATATGATGAGTTGATTTCATCAAAATAAGCTTAAAAGACAACAAACTAATGGTAATTAAAAATAAAATAGCAGATTTATCTATATTGATAGCAATAGCAACACTACATAATGATGAGTGGTCAAAGGGAGATAATTCAACAATTTTTCATACATAAATGTTTCTTTTCATTGTCTAAATCGTTTAAATTATTTAGATATATCACATTTAATTTTAAAATTTGTTTGTTATAAACAAACGATATAGTTATTTTTATAAAATAAAATATCTCATGAAAATGAGATTTGGGTATGACGTCATAGCGACGTTCATGACGTCATAATGCACAATTGCATCCTTAGTGAAAAACTCTAAAGAAATTCAACTACAATAACAAACATAACAATGCCTGCCAAAGACAGGAGATCAAAACGTTCAAAGTCAAAGAGAACTTCATGGTTTAACAACATGAACCAACCTGAAATTAGAGGGAGGGATCCTACAGAAACAATGAATGAGACTCCTAAACAGTTTAACAGAATATCTGATGATGTTTATAAGTGTGCCACCAGTCAGTGGACAGGATCTCCGTATATAACTCCTTCTATACTACGACCTGTAAAAGAAAAAAAACAAGAGGAAACGTTGGAACATCTTGGTGACACCGAGAATATAATCATTAACTTTGAACGGTTACAAAATTTTATTAACTTGTGTATGAAACACAAACGTTGCTGGGGACAACTTAAAACAACTATTGTTAAACGATTGGGACTTTGTCTATCTTTAGAGAGCACGTGCTCTAAATGTCATTTTAGTACTAAACCACAGAAGTTGTATACTGAAACAAAGTCAGGATCAACAAAAAGGGGACCAGCAGCTGGCTGCCTAAATGAAGGACTGGCGATAGCCGTATTAAAGTCCAAAGTAGGAGCAAATGATTTGCAGCTTGTCCTGGGATGCATGAATATCAAACCACCTAGCCGTACAACACTACAACAAAAGATATCGCATCACTGTGACATGATGATAGATTTAAACAATCAATCCATGATTGAAAACCAAATATTTACAGCAAAAGTATCGGAGGTTTTGAATGGTAATAATAAAGTCGATGTCGAAATGGATACATGCTACAACAACAGAAACCAAGCCGGTTACGAAGCAGGGACGCAATCGTTTTCACCAGTCATCGAAAAAATTACAGGAAAACATCTGACACTATCAATGCAAACTGCAAACAAACTGTGCAGTAATGAAAAACCATGTTCCCATGAGAAGTGTTCAAAGACATACAGTACAGAAGAGTCGATATCTTCTAGCGAGTCTAAACTTGCGGAGAAAAATCTGGATTCTATTAATAAAACAAACATTGTAAAAATTGGATCGGTGACCAGTGATGCAAGCGCTCGCCTGGGAAAGGTCATTAAAGAATTTGGGCAAAAATCTGGCAATAACTCCATACGGTACTATCAATGCCTTGTACATAGAATGCGTACAGTACAAAAAAATGTAAAAAATATCAATTTTTCAAAATTACCACGAGGTTATGACAGAGATATATTTAGGCAAAAATTGGCAGGCTGCGTTCGGTCTAGGGTGAGACTTGAATTTGTACGCATTCACAAAAACTGTACAGAGGCTGAATTTTCATTGAAAGCACAAGCAGCAATCAAAAATATTGTTTCATGTTTCAGTGGAATTCATATAAATTGCAAAGAAAAATCATTTGCTTGCTGTGCTCATTTGGACACATACGACACAAAATTTCTACCGTATGGAAAGCATTTGGACCTTAGTGTTGAAGACAAAAAAAAATTAGAAACAACTCTTAACAAGTCTCTGTCTTTGGAAATTTTAAATAAACTTGCTCGTCTTCACACAACTAACCAGTGCGAGAGCTTAAATCACAGAGTTTTTACATATGCTCCTAAAACAGTATTGTACAAGCGAAATTTCAATGCTTTATGTCACTCGGCCTGTCATTCTTCAACACATGGAACAGGACATTCGTCTATTTTACTAGCAAAGGCACTTGGCATAAAATATTCAAAATCTTCACCTTTTATAAAGTATATGACAAGAAAGGACATTATTACTATGTATGAGTCTCAAAGGAAAAAGTCATTGAAATACAAAATGAAACGATATTTGGCTAAGTGTAAACAAACCAACAGAAAAATAAGACTTGGATCAATGTATTCAACAGACTGCTCTGTTATTAGTGAACAACATAATTATGGAATAAATGTAAACAAATAAAAAATATAAAAAACATAAACATTTCTTTTTCTTTTTCTTACCTACAAACTACAATTTTTAAAACCTTCATGTCCAAAGCATTTATTTTGGCTCTTGCATCGATTTCTAGACATATTTATGGCGGCTGGCTCAAATGACAAATGTTCATGATTTATGCACTTTTTGTTATGACAAATGTGGGACACATGGAATTGATCATTTGGAAAACTGCAGTCATGTTTCAAAAAAAAAACTAGTCTATGTACAGTGAATACTTGTCTCTTTCCACGAAAGTCTGGGCGGATAATTGCGTACCCATCAGCATTACACATGCCGTACCATATATGACAGTTGGTTTGGTCGTCAACATTATATCTAAATAATTTAGATTTTAAAAACTCTATTTCATGATCTAAAAAAACAGTCTTATACACTTTGGACATGATCGCTTTAAAAAAAATTGTTTAATCTGGAGTTCTGAAACGCATTAAATGATAGTAATGTGATTATATAGTACATTCATGCTTTATGAACATACATCTTGTATAACTGGCAGAGAAGAATTTCACCATTTGAAGTTTAAAATCAATTATAAGTACCAGAGTATTTCATAAAAGGCATTTATAAGCCAAAACAAAGCCAAACTTATGATTCTGAGCAACCACATCATATTGTCAGTCTTAATAACACTAGCATTAAGGATGTGGATAGGGGTTTTAACGTCATGACGTCGCAAGGGGGTTGGGACCTCAAACATGTAAAACTTTACCTAATATGTAAAAATTTTAACATACTATGTATATACACCATTAGAAAGACAAAATTATCAGCTTAATAACAATACTAACAAATGTGACAAAAATCAAGCCATTTAAACTATGCGATCCATTGAAAGTTGACCTTTTTTTTACCTTTTGGGGTAAAAAATTGCACAATCATTGCATTTTCAAGACTCAAAAAAATATAGAATGGACAAAAAAACAATTTGTTTTTTTAGTTTAACCTGAAGAGCTGAAGGTCTTCTTCGTTTTGAGTGTACTTTCAGGGTACGATCGCCGTTTTTTAAAAACAGCATCTTACCTCGTGTAAAAAAGTTAAATTTACCTCTCTTTTAAAACAGGAAATTACAATAATTATCCCCCTTTATTTTTATTTAATTATTTTATTTTTTAAAATAAAAATCAAACTAAAACTTACTTTATCTTGAAGAAGAAACTCCAAATTTTACAATTCATACGAAAAATATTCACGTTTCATTCATAATTACCCCAAATAACATGAGGGAATCTCCCTGAAGCTATTTTTAGACACATGTAGACCATTGGATTTTATACGAAACTATGTACCACATCCTTAAAGCAATATCACTCCCGGGTTTTCATGTCTATCATAAAGAGCACTCATTTCTGAACATTTTGGTATATGGATTGTTGAAATTGGTCCAGAGATGACTGAGATATTGCGATTTTACTCTTACATGTATTTCAAAGGAATTCAAGAAAAATCTTTAAAAAATTAGTAACACTGGAACATTTGCTTTTAAATGTGCAATCCATTTAAAAACAAGATTTTGAAATATGATGAGTTGATTTCATCAAAATAAGCTTAAAAGACAACAAACTAATGGTAATTAAAAATAAAATAGCAGATTTATCTATATTGATAGCAATAGCAACACTACATAATGATGAGTGGTCAAAGGGAGATAATTCAACAATTTTTCATACATAAATGTTTCTTTTCATTGTCTAAATCGTTTAAATTATTTAGATATATCACATTTAATTTTAAAATTTGTTTGTTATAAACAAACGATATAGTTATTTTTATAAAATAAAATATCTCATGAAAATGAGATTTGGGTATGACGTCATAGCGACGTTCATGACGTCATAATGCACAATTGCATCCTTAGTGAAAAACTCTAAAGAAATTCAACTACAATAACAAACATAACAATGCCTGCCAAAGACAGGAGATCAAAACGTTCAAAGTCAAAGAGAACTTCATGGTTTAACAACATGAACCAACCTGAAATTAGAGGGAGGGATCCTACAGAAACAATGAATGAGACTCCTAAACAGTTTAACAGAATATCTGATGATGTTTATAAGTGTGCCACCAGTCAGTGGACAGGATCTCCGTATATAACTCCTTCTATACTACGACCTGTAAAAGAAAAAAAACAAGAGGAAACGTTGGAACATCTTGGTGACACCGAGAATATAATCATTAACTTTGAACGGTTACAAAATTTTATTAACTTGTGTATGAAACACAAACGTTGCTGGGGACAACTTAAAACAACTATTGTTAAACGATTGGGACTTTGTCTATCTTTAGAGAGCACGTGCTCTAAATGTCATTTTAGTACTAAACCACAGAAGTTGTATACTGAAACAAAGTCAGGATCAACAAAAAGGGGACCAGCAGCTGGCTGCCTAAATGAAGGACTGGCGATAGCCGTATTAAAGTCCAAAGTAGGAGCAAATGATTTGCAGCTTGTCCTGGGATGCATGAATATCAAACCACCTAGCCGTACAACACTACAACAAAAGATATCGCATCACTGTGACATGATGATAGATTTAAACAATCAATCCATGATTGAAAACCAAATATTTACAGCAAAAGTATCGGAGGTTTTGAATGGTAATAATAAAGTCGATGTCGAAATGGATACATGCTACAACAACAGAAACCAAGCCGGTTACGAAGCAGGGACGCAATCGTTTTCACCAGTCATCGAAAAAATTACAGGAAAACATCTGACACTATCAATGCAAACTGCAAACAAACTGTGCAGTAATGAAAAACCATGTTCCCATGAGAAGTGTTCAAAGACATACAGTACAGAAGAGTCGATATCTTCTAGCGAGTCTAAACTTGCGGAGAAAAATCTGGATTCTATTAATAAAACAAACATTGTAAAAATTGGATCGGTGACCAGTGATGCAAGCGCTCGCCTGGGAAAGGTCATTAAAGAATTTGGGCAAAAATCTGGCAATAACTCCATACGGTACTATCAATGCCTTGTACATAGAATGCGTACAGTACAAAAAAATGTAAAAAATATCAATTTTTCAAAATTACCACGAGGTTATGACAGAGATATATTTAGGCAAAAATTGGCAGGCTGCGTTCGGTCTAGGGTGAGACTTGAATTTGTACGCATTCACAAAAACTGTACAGAGGCTGAATTTTCATTGAAAGCACAAGCAGCAATCAAAAATATTGTTTCATGTTTCAGTGGAATTCATATAAATTGCAAAGAAAAATCATTTGCTTGCTGTGCTCATTTGGACACATACGACACAAAATTTCTACCGTATGGAAAGCATTTGGACCTTAGTGTTGAAGACAAAAAAAAATTAGAAACAACTCTTAACAAGTCTCTGTCTTTGGAAATTTTAAATAAACTTGCTCGTCTTCACACAACTAACCAGTGCGAGAGCTTAAATCACAGAGTTTTTACATATGCTCCTAAAACAGTATTGTACAAGCGAAATTTCAATGCTTTATGTCACTCGGCCTGTCATTCTTCAACACATGGAACAGGACATTCGTCTATTTTACTAGCAAAGGCACTTGGCATAAAATATTCAAAATCTTCACCTTTTATAAAGTATATGACAAGAAAGGACATTATTACTATGTATGAGTCTCAAAGGAAAAAGTCATTGAAATACAAAATGAAACGATATTTGGCTAAGTGTAAACAAACCAACAGAAAAATAAGACTTGGATCAATGTATTCAACAGACTGCTCTGTTATTAGTGAACAACATAATTATGGAATAAATGTAAACAAATAAAAAATATAAAAAACATAAACATTTCTTTTTCTTTTTCTTACCTACAAACTACAATTTTTAAAACCTTCATGTCCAAAGCATTTATTTTGGCTCTTGCATCGATTTCTAGACATATTTATGGCGGCTGGCTCAAATGACAAATGTTCATGATTTATGCACTTTTTGTTATGACAAATGTGGGACACATGGAATTGATCATTTGGAAAACTGCAGTCATGTTTCAAAAAAAAAACTAGTCTATGTACAGTGAATACTTGTCTCTTTCCACGAAAGTCTGGGCGGATAATTGCGTACCCATCAGCATTACACATGCCGTACCATATATGACAGTTGGTTTGGTCGTCAACATTATATCTAAATAATTTAGATTTTAAAAACTCTATTTCATGATCTAAAAAAACAGTCTTATACACTTTGGACATGATCGCTTTAAAAAAAATTGTTTAATCTGGAGTTCTGAAACGCATTAAATGATAGTAATGTGATTATATAGTACATTCATGCTTTATGAACATACATCTTGTATAACTGGCAGAGAAGAATTTCACCATTTGAAGTTTAAAATCAATTATAAGTACCAGAGTATTTCATAAAAGGCATTTATAAGCCAAAACAAAGCCAAACTTATGATTCTGAGCAACCACATCATATTGTCAGTCTTAATAACACTAGCATTAAGGATGTGGATAGGGGTTTTAACGTCATGACGTCGCAAGGGGGTTGGGACCTCAAACATGTAAAACTTTACCTAATATGTAAAAATTTTAACATACTATGTATATACACCATTAGAAAGACAAAATTATCAGCTTAATAACAATACTAACAAATGTGACAAAAATCAAGCCATTTAAACTATGCGATCCATTGAAAGTTGACCTTTTTTTTACCTTTTGGGGTAAAAAATTGCACAATCATTGCATTTTCAAGACTCAAAAAAATATAGAATGGACAAAAAAACAATTTGTTTTTTTAGTTTAACCTGAAGAGCTGAAGGTCTTCTTCGTTTTGAGTGTACTTTCAGGGTACGATCGCCGTTTTTTAAAAACAGCATCTTACCTCGTGTAAAAAAGTTAAATTTACCTCTCTTTTAAAACAGGAAATTACAATAATTATCCCCCTTTATTTTTATTTAATTATTTTATTTTTTAAAATAAAAATCAAACTAAAACTTACTTTATCTTGAAGAAGAAACTCCAAATTTTACAATTCATACGAAAAATATTCACGTTTCATTCATAATTACCCCAAATAACATGAGGGAATCTCCCTGAAGCTATTTTTAGACACATGTAGACCATTGGATTTTATACGAAACTATGTACCACATCCTTAAAGCAATATCACTCCCGGGTTTTCATGTCTATCATAAAGAGCACTCATTTCTGAACATTTTGGTATATGGATTGTTGAAATTGGTCCAGAGATGACTGAGATATTGCGATTTTACTCTTACATGTATTTCAAAGGAATTCAAGAAAAATCTTTAAAAAATTAGTAACACTGGAACATTTGCTTTTAAATGTGCAATCCATTTAAAAACAAGATTTTGAAATATGATGAGTTGATTTCATCAAAATAAGCTTAAAAGACAACAAACTAATGGTAATTAAAAATAAAATAGCAGATTTATCTATATTGATAGCAATAGCAACACTACATAATGATGAGTGGTCAAAGGGAGATAATTCAACAATTTTTCATACATAAATGTTTCTTTTCATTGTCTAAATCGTTTAAATTATTTAGATATATCACATTTAATTTTAAAATTTGTTTGTTATAAACAAACGATATAGTTATTTTTATAAAATAAAATATCTCATGAAAATGAGATTTGGGTATGACGTCATAGCGACGTTCATGACGTCATAATGCACAATTGCATCCTTAGTGAAAAACTCTAAAGAAATTCAACTACAATAACAAACATAACAATGCCTGCCAAAGACAGGAGATCAAAACGTTCAAAGTCAAAGAGAACTTCATGGTTTAACAACATGAACCAACCTGAAATTAGAGGGAGGGATCCTACAGAAACAATGAATGAGACTCCTAAACAGTTTAACAGAATATCTGATGATGTTTATAAGTGTGCCACCAGTCAGTGGACAGGATCTCCGTATATAACTCCTTCTATACTACGACCTGTAAAAGAAAAAAAACAAGAGGAAACGTTGGAACATCTTGGTGACACCGAGAATATAATCATTAACTTTGAACGGTTACAAAATTTTATTAACTTGTGTATGAAACACAAACGTTGCTGGGGACAACTTAAAACAACTATTGTTAAACGATTGGGACTTTGTCTATCTTTAGAGAGCACGTGCTCTAAATGTCATTTTAGTACTAAACCACAGAAGTTGTATACTGAAACAAAGTCAGGATCAACAAAAAGGGGACCAGCAGCTGGCTGCCTAAATGAAGGACTGGCGATAGCCGTATTAAAGTCCAAAGTAGGAGCAAATGATTTGCAGCTTGTCCTGGGATGCATGAATATCAAACCACCTAGCCGTACAACACTACAACAAAAGATATCGCATCACTGTGACATGATGATAGATTTAAACAATCAATCCATGATTGAAAACCAAATATTTACAGCAAAAGTATCGGAGGTTTTGAATGGTAATAATAAAGTCGATGTCGAAATGGATACATGCTACAACAACAGAAACCAAGCCGGTTACGAAGCAGGGACGCAATCGTTTTCACCAGTCATCGAAAAAATTACAGGAAAACATCTGACACTATCAATGCAAACTGCAAACAAACTGTGCAGTAATGAAAAACCATGTTCCCATGAGAAGTGTTCAAAGACATACAGTACAGAAGAGTCGATATCTTCTAGCGAGTCTAAACTTGCGGAGAAAAATCTGGATTCTATTAATAAAACAAACATTGTAAAAATTGGATCGGTGACCAGTGATGCAAGCGCTCGCCTGGGAAAGGTCATTAAAGAATTTGGGCAAAAATCTGGCAATAACTCCATACGGTACTATCAATGCCTTGTACATAGAATGCGTACAGTACAAAAAAATGTAAAAAATATCAATTTTTCAAAATTACCACGAGGTTATGACAGAGATATATTTAGGCAAAAATTGGCAGGCTGCGTTCGGTCTAGGGTGAGACTTGAATTTGTACGCATTCACAAAAACTGTACAGAGGCTGAATTTTCATTGAAAGCACAAGCAGCAATCAAAAATATTGTTTCATGTTTCAGTGGAATTCATATAAATTGCAAAGAAAAATCATTTGCTTGCTGTGCTCATTTGGACACATACGACACAAAATTTCTACCGTATGGAAAGCATTTGGACCTTAGTGTTGAAGACAAAAAAAAATTAGAAACAACTCTTAACAAGTCTCTGTCTTTGGAAATTTTAAATAAACTTGCTCGTCTTCACACAACTAACCAGTGCGAGAGCTTAAATCACAGAGTTTTTACATATGCTCCTAAAACAGTATTGTACAAGCGAAATTTCAATGCTTTATGTCACTCGGCCTGTCATTCTTCAACACATGGAACAGGACATTCGTCTATTTTACTAGCAAAGGCACTTGGCATAAAATATTCAAAATCTTCACCTTTTATAAAGTATATGACAAGAAAGGACATTATTACTATGTATGAGTCTCAAAGGAAAAAGTCATTGAAATACAAAATGAAACGATATTTGGCTAAGTGTAAACAAACCAACAGAAAAATAAGACTTGGATCAATGTATTCAACAGACTGCTCTGTTATTAGTGAACAACATAATTATGGAATAAATGTAAACAAATAAAAAATATAAAAAACATAAACATTTCTTTTTCTTTTTCTTACCTACAAACTACAATTTTTAAAACCTTCATGTCCAAAGCATTTATTTTGGCTCTTGCATCGATTTCTAGACATATTTATGGCGGCTGGCTCAAATGACAAATGTTCATGATTTATGCACTTTTTGTTATGACAAATGTGGGACACATGGAATTGATCATTTGGAAAACTGCAGTCATGTTTCAAAAAAAAAACTAGTCTATGTACAGTGAATACTTGTCTCTTTCCACGAAAGTCTGGGCGGATAATTGCGTACCCATCAGCATTACACATGCCGTACCATATATGACAGTTGGTTTGGTCGTCAACATTATATCTAAATAATTTAGATTTTAAAAACTCTATTTCATGATCTAAAAAAACAGTCTTATACACTTTGGACATGATCGCTTTAAAAAAAATTGTTTAATCTGGAGTTCTGAAACGCATTAAATGATAGTAATGTGATTATATAGTACATTCATGCTTTATGAACATACATCTTGTATAACTGGCAGAGAAGAATTTCACCATTTGAAGTTTAAAATCAATTATAAGTACCAGAGTATTTCATAAAAGGCATTTATAAGCCAAAACAAAGCCAAACTTATGATTCTGAGCAACCACATCATATTGTCAGTCTTAATAACACTAGCATTAAGGATGTGGATAGGGGTTTTAACGTCATGACGTCGCAAGGGGGTTGGGACCTCAAACATGTAAAACTTTACCTAATATGTAAAAATTTTAACATACTATGTATATACACCATTAGAAAGACAAAATTATCAGCTTAATAACAATACTAACAAATGTGACAAAAATCAAGCCATTTAAACTATGCGATCCATTGAAAGTTGACCTTTTTTTTACCTTTTGGGGTAAAAAATTGCACAATCATTGCATTTTCAAGACTCAAAAAAATATAGAATGGACAAAAAAACAATTTGTTTTTTTAGTTTAACCTGAAGAGCTGAAGGTCTTCTTCGTTTTGAGTGTACTTTCAGGGTACGATCGCCGTTTTTTAAAAACAGCATCTTACCTCGTGTAAAAAAGTTAAATTTACCTCTCTTTTAAAACAGGAAATTACAATAATTATCCCCCTTTATTTTTATTTAATTATTTTATTTTTTAAAATAAAAATCAAACTAAAACTTACTTTATCTTGAAGAAGAAACTCCAAATTTTACAATTCATACGAAAAATATTCACGTTTCATTCATAATTACCCCAAATAACATGAGGGAATCTCCCTGAAGCTATTTTTAGACACATGTAGACCATTGGATTTTATACGAAACTATGTACCACATCCTTAAAGCAATATCACTCCCGGGTTTTCATGTCTATCATAAAGAGCACTCATTTCTGAACATTTTGGTATATGGATTGTTGAAATTGGTCCAGAGATGACTGAGATATTGCGATTTTACTCTTACATGTATTTCAAAGGAATTCAAGAAAAATCTTTAAAAAATTAGTAACACTGGAACATTTGCTTTTAAATGTGCAATCCATTTAAAAACAAGATTTTGAAATATGATGAGTTGATTTCATCAAAATAAGCTTAAAAGACAACAAACTAATGGTAATTAAAAATAAAATAGCAGATTTATCTATATTGATAGCAATAGCAACACTACATAATGATGAGTGGTCAAAGGGAGATAATTCAACAATTTTTCATACATAAATGTTTCTTTTCATTGTCTAAATCGTTTAAATTATTTAGATATATCACATTTAATTTTAAAATTTGTTTGTTATAAACAAACGATATAGTTATTTTTATAAAATAAAATATCTCATGAAAATGAGATTTGGGTATGACGTCATAGCGACGTTCATGACGTCATAATGCACAATTGCATCCTTAGTGAAAAACTCTAAAGAAATTCAACTACAATAACAAACATAACAATGCCTGCCAAAGACAGGAGATCAAAACGTTCAAAGTCAAAGAGAACTTCATGGTTTAACAACATGAACCAACCTGAAATTAGAGGGAGGGATCCTACAGAAACAATGAATGAGACTCCTAAACAGTTTAACAGAATATCTGATGATGTTTATAAGTGTGCCACCAGTCAGTGGACAGGATCTCCGTATATAACTCCTTCTATACTACGACCTGTAAAAGAAAAAAAACAAGAGGAAACGTTGGAACATCTTGGTGACACCGAGAATATAATCATTAACTTTGAACGGTTACAAAATTTTATTAACTTGTGTATGAAACACAAACGTTGCTGGGGACAACTTAAAACAACTATTGTTAAACGATTGGGACTTTGTCTATCTTTAGAGAGCACGTGCTCTAAATGTCATTTTAGTACTAAACCACAGAAGTTGTATACTGAAACAAAGTCAGGATCAACAAAAAGGGGACCAGCAGCTGGCTGCCTAAATGAAGGACTGGCGATAGCCGTATTAAAGTCCAAAGTAGGAGCAAATGATTTGCAGCTTGTCCTGGGATGCATGAATATCAAACCACCTAGCCGTACAACACTACAACAAAAGATATCGCATCACTGTGACATGATGATAGATTTAAACAATCAATCCATGATTGAAAACCAAATATTTACAGCAAAAGTATCGGAGGTTTTGAATGGTAATAATAAAGTCGATGTCGAAATGGATACATGCTACAACAACAGAAACCAAGCCGGTTACGAAGCAGGGACGCAATCGTTTTCACCAGTCATCGAAAAAATTACAGGAAAACATCTGACACTATCAATGCAAACTGCAAACAAACTGTGCAGTAATGAAAAACCATGTTCCCATGAGAAGTGTTCAAAGACATACAGTACAGAAGAGTCGATATCTTCTAGCGAGTCTAAACTTGCGGAGAAAAATCTGGATTCTATTAATAAAACAAACATTGTAAAAATTGGATCGGTGACCAGTGATGCAAGCGCTCGCCTGGGAAAGGTCATTAAAGAATTTGGGCAAAAATCTGGCAATAACTCCATACGGTACTATCAATGCCTTGTACATAGAATGCGTACAGTACAAAAAAATGTAAAAAATATCAATTTTTCAAAATTACCACGAGGTTATGACAGAGATATATTTAGGCAAAAATTGGCAGGCTGCGTTCGGTCTAGGGTGAGACTTGAATTTGTACGCATTCACAAAAACTGTACAGAGGCTGAATTTTCATTGAAAGCACAAGCAGCAATCAAAAATATTGTTTCATGTTTCAGTGGAATTCATATAAATTGCAAAGAAAAATCATTTGCTTGCTGTGCTCATTTGGACACATACGACACAAAATTTCTACCGTATGGAAAGCATTTGGACCTTAGTGTTGAAGACAAAAAAAAATTAGAAACAACTCTTAACAAGTCTCTGTCTTTGGAAATTTTAAATAAACTTGCTCGTCTTCACACAACTAACCAGTGCGAGAGCTTAAATCACAGAGTTTTTACATATGCTCCTAAAACAGTATTGTACAAGCGAAATTTCAATGCTTTATGTCACTCGGCCTGTCATTCTTCAACACATGGAACAGGACATTCGTCTATTTTACTAGCAAAGGCACTTGGCATAAAATATTCAAAATCTTCACCTTTTATAAAGTATATGACAAGAAAGGACATTATTACTATGTATGAGTCTCAAAGGAAAAAGTCATTGAAATACAAAATGAAACGATATTTGGCTAAGTGTAAACAAACCAACAGAAAAATAAGACTTGGATCAATGTATTCAACAGACTGCTCTGTTATTAGTGAACAACATAATTATGGAATAAATGTAAACAAATAAAAAATATAAAAAACATAAACATTTCTTTTTCTTTTTCTTACCTACAAACTACAATTTTTAAAACCTTCATGTCCAAAGCATTTATTTTGGCTCTTGCATCGATTTCTAGACATATTTATGGCGGCTGGCTCAAATGACAAATGTTCATGATTTATGCACTTTTTGTTATGACAAATGTGGGACACATGGAATTGATCATTTGGAAAACTGCAGTCATGTTTCAAAAAAAAAACTAGTCTATGTACAGTGAATACTTGTCTCTTTCCACGAAAGTCTGGGCGGATAATTGCGTACCCATCAGCATTACACATGCCGTACCATATATGACAGTTGGTTTGGTCGTCAACATTATATCTAAATAATTTAGATTTTAAAAACTCTATTTCATGATCTAAAAAAACAGTCTTATACACTTTGGACATGATCGCTTTAAAAAAAATTGTTTAATCTGGAGTTCTGAAACGCATTAAATGATAGTAATGTGATTATATAGTACATTCATGCTTTATGAACATACATCTTGTATAACTGGCAGAGAAGAATTTCACCATTTGAAGTTTAAAATCAATTATAAGTACCAGAGTATTTCATAAAAGGCATTTATAAGCCAAAACAAAGCCAAACTTATGATTCTGAGCAACCACATCATATTGTCAGTCTTAATAACACTAGCATTAAGGATGTGGATAGGGGTTTTAACGTCATGACGTCGCAAGGGGGTTGGGACCTCAAACATGTAAAACTTTACCTAATATGTAAAAATTTTAACATACTATGTATATACACCATTAGAAAGACAAAATTATCAGCTTAATAACAATACTAACAAATGTGACAAAAATCAAGCCATTTAAACTATGCGATCCATTGAAAGTTGACCTTTTTTTTACCTTTTGGGGTAAAAAATTGCACAATCATTGCATTTTCAAGACTCAAAAAAATATAGAATGGACAAAAAAACAATTTGTTTTTTTAGTTTAACCTGAAGAGCTGAAGGTCTTCTTCGTTTTGAGTGTACTTTCAGGGTACGATCGCCGTTTTTTAAAAACAGCATCTTACCTCGTGTAAAAAAGTTAAATTTACCTCTCTTTTAAAACAGGAAATTACAATAATTATCCCCCTTTATTTTTATTTAATTATTTTATTTTTTAAAATAAAAATCAAACTAAAACTTACTTTATCTTGAAGAAGAAACTCCAAATTTTACAATTCATACGAAAAATATTCACGTTTCATTCATAATTACCCCAAATAACATGAGGGAATCTCCCTGAAGCTATTTTTAGACACATGTAGACCATTGGATTTTATACGAAACTATGTACCACATCCTTAAAGCAATATCACTCCCGGGTTTTCATGTCTATCATAAAGAGCACTCATTTCTGAACATTTTGGTATATGGATTGTTGAAATTGGTCCAGAGATGACTGAGATATTGCGATTTTACTCTTACATGTATTTCAAAGGAATTCAAGAAAAATCTTTAAAAAATTAGTAACACTGGAACATTTGCTTTTAAATGTGCAATCCATTTAAAAACAAGATTTTGAAATATGATGAGTTGATTTCATCAAAATAAGCTTAAAAGACAACAAACTAATGGTAATTAAAAATAAAATAGCAGATTTATCTATATTGATAGCAATAGCAACACTACATAATGATGAGTGGTCAAAGGGAGATAATTCAACAATTTTTCATACATAAATGTTTCTTTTCATTGTCTAAATCGTTTAAATTATTTAGATATATCACATTTAATTTTAAAATTTGTTTGTTATAAACAAACGATATAGTTATTTTTATAAAATAAAATATCTCATGAAAATGAGATTTGGGTATGACGTCATAGCGACGTTCATGACGTCATAATGCACAATTGCATCCTTAGTGAAAAACTCTAAAGAAATTCAACTACAATAACAAACATAACAATGCCTGCCAAAGACAGGAGATCAAAACGTTCAAAGTCAAAGAGAACTTCATGGTTTAACAACATGAACCAACCTGAAATTAGAGGGAGGGATCCTACAGAAACAATGAATGAGACTCCTAAACAGTTTAACAGAATATCTGATGATGTTTATAAGTGTGCCACCAGTCAGTGGACAGGATCTCCGTATATAACTCCTTCTATACTACGACCTGTAAAAGAAAAAAAACAAGAGGAAACGTTGGAACATCTTGGTGACACCGAGAATATAATCATTAACTTTGAACGGTTACAAAATTTTATTAACTTGTGTATGAAACACAAACGTTGCTGGGGACAACTTAAAACAACTATTGTTAAACGATTGGGACTTTGTCTATCTTTAGAGAGCACGTGCTCTAAATGTCATTTTAGTACTAAACCACAGAAGTTGTATACTGAAACAAAGTCAGGATCAACAAAAAGGGGACCAGCAGCTGGCTGCCTAAATGAAGGACTGGCGATAGCCGTATTAAAGTCCAAAGTAGGAGCAAATGATTTGCAGCTTGTCCTGGGATGCATGAATATCAAACCACCTAGCCGTACAACACTACAACAAAAGATATCGCATCACTGTGACATGATGATAGATTTAAACAATCAATCCATGATTGAAAACCAAATATTTACAGCAAAAGTATCGGAGGTTTTGAATGGTAATAATAAAGTCGATGTCGAAATGGATACATGCTACAACAACAGAAACCAAGCCGGTTACGAAGCAGGGACGCAATCGTTTTCACCAGTCATCGAAAAAATTACAGGAAAACATCTGACACTATCAATGCAAACTGCAAACAAACTGTGCAGTAATGAAAAACCATGTTCCCATGAGAAGTGTTCAAAGACATACAGTACAGAAGAGTCGATATCTTCTAGCGAGTCTAAACTTGCGGAGAAAAATCTGGATTCTATTAATAAAACAAACATTGTAAAAATTGGATCGGTGACCAGTGATGCAAGCGCTCGCCTGGGAAAGGTCATTAAAGAATTTGGGCAAAAATCTGGCAATAACTCCATACGGTACTATCAATGCCTTGTACATAGAATGCGTACAGTACAAAAAAATGTAAAAAATATCAATTTTTCAAAATTA
Organism: Arcuatula senhousia; assembly: GCA_963971305.1. Classification (NCBI taxonomy): domain Eukaryota; kingdom Metazoa; phylum Mollusca; class Bivalvia; order Mytilida; family Mytilidae; genus Arcuatula; species Arcuatula senhousia. Next base: position 2,340 of record CAXARO010000277.1, on the reverse strand, counting down.
CCACGAGGTTATGACAGAGATATATTTAGGCAAAAATTGGCAGGCTGCGTTCGGTCTAGGGTGAGACTTGAATTTGTACGCATTCACAAAAACTGTACAGAGGCTGAATTTTCATTGAAAGCACAAGCAGCAATCAAAAATATTGTTTCATGTTTCAGTGGAATTCATATAAATTGCAAAGAAAAATCATTTGCTTGCTGTGCTCATTTGGACACATACGACACAAAATTTCTACCGTATGGAAAGCATTTGGACCTTAGTGTTGAAGACAAAAAAAAATTAGAAACAACTCTTAACAAGTCTCTGTCTTTGGAAATTTTAAATAAACTTGCTCGTCTTCACACAACTAACCAGTGCGAGAGCTTAAATCACAGAGTTTTTACATATGCTCCTAAAACAGTATTGTACAAGCGAAATTTCAATGCTTTATGTCACTCGGCCTGTCATTCTTCAACACATGGAACAGGACATTCGTCTATTTTACTAGCAAAGGCACTTGGCATAAAATATTCAAAATCTTCACCTTTTATAAAGTATATGACAAGAAAGGACATTATTACTATGTATGAGTCTCAAAGGAAAAAGTCATTGAAATACAAAATGAAACGATATTTGGCTAAGTGTAAACAAACCAACAGAAAAATAAGACTTGGATCAATGTATTCAACAGACTGCTCTGTTATTAGTGAACAACATAATTATGGAATAAATGTAAACAAATAAAAAATATAAAAAACATAAACATTTCTTTTTCTTTTTCTTACCTACAAACTACAATTTTTAAAACCTTCATGTCCAAAGCATTTATTTTGGCTCTTGCATCGATTTCTAGACATATTTATGGCGGCTGGCTCAAATGACAAATGTTCATGATTTATGCACTTTTTGTTATGACAAATGTGGGACACATGGAATTGATCATTTGGAAAACTGCAGTCATGTTTCAAAAAAAAAACTAGTCTATGTACAGTGAATACTTGTCTCTTTCCACGAAAGTCTGGGCGGATAATTGCGTACCCATCAGCATTACACATGCCGTACCATATATGACAGTTGGTTTGGTCGTCAACATTATATCTAAATAATTTAGATTTTAAAAACTCTATTTCATGATCTAAAAAAACAGTCTTATACACTTTGGACATGATCGCTTTAAAAAAAATTGTTTAATCTGGAGTTCTGAAACGCATTAAATGATAGTAATGTGATTATATAGTACATTCATGCTTTATGAACATACATCTTGTATAACTGGCAGAGAAGAATTTCACCATTTGAAGTTTAAAATCAATTATAAGTACCAGAGTATTTCATAAAAGGCATTTATAAGCCAAAACAAAGCCAAACTTATGATTCTGAGCAACCACATCATATTGTCAGTCTTAATAACACTAGCATTAAGGATGTGGATAGGGGTTTTAACGTCATGACGTCGCAAGGGGGTTGGGACCTCAAACATGTAAAACTTTACCTAATATGTAAAAATTTTAACATACTATGTATATACACCATTAGAAAGACAAAATTATCAGCTTAATAACAATACTAACAAATGTGACAAAAATCAAGCCATTTAAACTATGCGATCCATTGAAAGTTGACCTTTTTTTTACCTTTTGGGGTAAAAAATTGCACAATCATTGCATTTTCAAGACTCAAAAAAATATAGAATGGACAAAAAAACAATTTGTTTTTTTAGTTTAACCTGAAGAGCTGAAGGTCTTCTTCGTTTTGAGTGTACTTTCAGGGTACGATCGCCGTTTTTTAAAAACAGCATCTTACCTCGTGTAAAAAAGTTAAATTTACCTCTCTTTTAAAACAGGAAATTACAATAATTATCCCCCTTTATTTTTATTTAATTATTTTATTTTTTAAAATAAAAATCAAACTAAAACTTACTTTATCTTGAAGAAGAAACTCCAAATTTTACAATTCATACGAAAAATATTCACGTTTCATTCATAATTACCCCAAATAACATGAGGGAATCTCCCTGAAGCTATTTTTAGACACATGTAGACCATTGGATTTTATACGAAACTATGTACCACATCCTTTCTGTTTGACTAGTTTGTTTATCTGATTATCTCCCCTTACTTTTCCCGCGCTTTAAAAAAATGATTACTTTCCATTACTTTTATAAATAATAATGCCCTAATACTAGATTTATACGAAATACGAAATATTTATGTATTAGCCGATCTAGGAAATGGCGATATTTAAAATTAAGAATACCTTACCATTGATACAAAAATTTTGAGTGTACGTATAAATTGCAGACATTTTACTTCTTTAATGTTTTATATCATCAAACTTTGAGACTTTTGTTAGGTACATGGG
>CAXARO010000276.1:0-26620 GCA_963971305.1 Arcuatula senhousia | reverse complement strand
ATCACTAATTGTGCAAACATGATAAAAAAAGCAAAAAAAAAAAAAACATTCGGGGGACAAAAATGTAAATGAAAAGTAAAATTTAGTTTATAATATTTATTCTAATGTGTGTTTGTGTCATAATATGACAATACAAATGAAATTTTACATAGCATACTAAAATATGTATGGTCAAAGGGGAGATAATTCTAGGGGAAGATCACTCTCATTTACCCCCAAAATCATTTTTTTAAATGTGAAAATGCATTAATTTAAGTCAGAAATCAATAAAATTAGGGAATCAAGGTAAGAAAATACAAAAATTATCATCTAGCATTACAACATGTCTGCCTAACAACCAATTACGTTTATGACGTCATAGTTTTTCTAAACAACCATATTCCAATACAGTCCCGTGCGGCATATAGGCCCGCAGCAGAGCCTAGCTTGTCGTAAGAGGCAACTAAGGGTCTTGGGATTCTGACGTCGGGTCAGTGCTCAGCCCACAGAGAGACCAAGTGTGTACCCTAGGTGTCTGAATAGAGTGGCCCTGGTCCGCGGGGGTTGTCAGGTATATTATACGAAAACCCTGACCGCTGGCCATAGTGGGCCAACGTGTGTGGAGAGTGTCACGCTTCATGCAAGTACAAGAACAGATTCCAGGTCCCCCGCCCGTTGAACGTTATATTGTTGAAGGGGCATAACTCCAATAATAATGTGTTATTAGATAGAAATTGTTAAATTTCTTAAAATTGTACCCTGATTAATCATTAGTCAGTGATATGTGATTAAAGATACTAGTACTGTCATGTCTACTAACAATAATAAAGAAGGAATATGGGGAAATGTATCAAACTAAATCATATATCTACAAGCAAAGTGAAGTTGGAAAACCATACTATCAACACTATCATCCATGAAAAAAAACCCACAATTTAATTGAACACGCATATTGTTAAACAGGAAGTAGATGTCAGACTGACCTGAAAAATCACGTACACCTAGGGGGACCCCTGTAGGAGTCTGCATACAAAATTTCAGAACCCTAGGATTAGTAGTTACTGAGAAAAGTGTTATGAAAAATTTACCATTGAGCCTATGAGAGAAAAAATGACTAAGTCGTTAAACAGGAAGTAGATGTCAGACTCACCTGAAAATCACTTACACCTTAGGGGACCCCTATAGGAGTCTGCATACAAAATTTCAGACCCCTAGGATTAGTAGTTACTGAGAAAAGTGTTACGAAAAATTGACCATTGAGCCTATGGGAGAAAAAATGACTAAGTCGTTAAACAGGAAGTAGATGTCAGACTGACCTGAAAATCACTTACACCTTAGGGGACCCCTATAGGAGTCTGCATACAAAATTTCAGAACCCTAGGATTAGTAGTTACTGGGAAAAGTGTGACGGACGCACGGACGGACACCGGCATTTCCAAGTCCCAGCGTTGCGGCGGGGGACAAGTAGTGCAACATATAGGCTAAATTTTCCGCCCCTACCTACTTCTCCCCTTTTTTTTTTCAAAATTTACCGGTCCTTTGTGTCCCAACCCATCCCCATATTCCATGTTCATTTTATCATCCTTTTCATGTTCACCGCCTTTAAATAACCTATATACCGTTGCACGGGCGTAAAACAGCAACTCACTCACTATTCCAATACATGTTCAAAGTCAAAGTCTGAAAATGCCTTCATCTCATCCTAAAAGGTATAAATAAGAACAAAAAAAGGAGAAAAAGATACTTTCCATAACGGCCACCAACCTTGGAACTACAGGCTGAGAGTTGAATAAGCAGAATCAACTGAAGACAACAACAGCAGCAACAATGGTCAAATTTCCAGAACTGCAGAAAGTGTGTACAAGGCTGCAATAATTAGGTCCTCTGGTCCCGAAATGGTCAGCAAACTTCGGCCTAGAAAAGAAATTATAGAAAAGGAGAACCCAAGGTTCACATTGGCAGCAGAAACGGAAAACATTATTGTTAACTTTTCCAAACTTCAACAATATATTATAAAAGTAGTAACAGGTCATCAGTGTAAAAATACCATCAATTTGTACAGAAATTAGTGAGCACAGGGGCCTGTGCATAAGTGTACGTACATCTTGCAGCAAATGCGGATTCGATACAAAGTCTACCGAACTGTACCTTGAATGCGAGAACGAAGGAAGAGGCCCAGCAGCAGGGATGTTAAATGGAGCTCTGCCGAAAATGGGTGCTGCTGATCTGCAGACGATTCTGTCCTGTATGGATAAAAGACCATCCTGTATCAGCTTGATAAACAAAAAATTAAAAACATTGCGACAAAATCATTGAACTCAATGAAGAAGGTATGATCAATAACCAAATATTTGCCGGTCAAGTTGCAAAAATGTTAGGACAGGGAAATCAGATTGATGTCAAAACTGATACATGTTATATACATGTAATAGAAACCAAGCTGGGTGTTAGGCAGGCATCCAATCGTTCTGCCCTATTATTGAAAAAAAAAACAACAGGACTGAATTTGCCTATAGCAATGGCAACAGCCAATAAACTAAAATAAAGGAATATCAGCACGAGAACTGCGCAAAATCCTACAATACAGACGACTCTTTGGTCTCTATTGAACGCAAACTTGCAATACAAAATAAAAAAAAATAGATAGTTTGAATATTGTAAAGGTGAAATCTGTAACAAGCGATGCAAGTGCTCAAATTAGGAAAAGTTTTAAACAGTCTGGCAACCCCATACGGTATTATCAGTGCTTTGTTCAAATATTGCGTACTGTACCATAAATATTAAAAACGTAACTTTTTGTCTCCCGCCGCAACGCGGAGCGTGGACATAGAAATGCCGGGCGTCCGTCCGTCCATCACACTTTTTGTAAGCGCTTTCAAGGCTACAAATTTTGTTGGATTGTCATGAAATTTATACCAAATGTTTATATCACTAATACCTTGGTCAAGTTCAAAAATCAGCATTTTTCGATAATTTTTGTAGGAGTTATGGGACTTTGACCATAAAAAAGACTGTTTTTTGGCAAAACAGACCTTGTAAGCACTCTCATCCCTACAGATATTGACGGATTTTCAGTTAGTTAGTTATTGCTTTACTCCCAAGCAGCACGATTTCGGCTCTATCCGGGAGATGAACATTAAAGTGATGATACAATGAACATGAAATGATGATGAAGTGGAAGAAATGGGGACACAAGGCCAATCGGGTAGGAGAGTTTTGACTGCCACTGGAAAAAGGAGTGATGGGTAGGGACAGGAAATTTAGCCTCCTGCATGGGGATCCTTCTCTTACCGAGACCTGCAGCAGGGTTCTTTAACGTGCGAGGAACGTGACATTTTCCCAACACGGAGCACCACTATGGTTTGCGGTCAGGTTTTCCGCATTATCGCCTGACGACCCCGCATCTCTCGATGTCAGGGCTGCCCCATTCAACCACCTGGGGCACACATCCCAGTCGCTTTGTGGGCAAAGCGGCCTGACCCCGATGTCAGGGTTTCTGAGCGCTCTTTAGTGGAATTTTACCGTCAAGCTTAGCGCTGCTGCGGGCCTATTCGCCTCCCGGGCCCCGCACGGGACGGATTTTGATGAGTGAGTGAGTGAGTGAGTGAGTTGGTGTTTTACGCCCGTGCAACGCTATATAGGTTATTTACAGGCGATGAACATGAAAAGGATGATAACATGAACATGAAATGATGATGATAAATGAAATATGGGGTGGGGTGGGCACAAAGGACCGGTAAATTTTGAAGAACCACAGGAAAAGGGGGAGAGTTGGGTAGGGGCGGAAAATTTAGCCTATGTGGTGCACTACTTGGCGGTCCACAAAGGGGTCTTTTACGTGCATGAAGCGTGGCACTCTCCACACACGTTGGCACACTATGGTCGGCGGTCATGGTTTCCGTATTATAGACCTGACAACCCCCGCGGACGAGGGCCACGGATTTTGATGAAATTTATTCAAAATGTTTATATTACTAATAGCTTGGACAAGTTCGAAAATCAGCTTTTTTTGATAATTTTTGTAGGAGTTATGGGACTTTAACCATAAAAACGACTGTTTTTATTGCTTAACAGACATTGTAAGCGCTCTCATCCCTACAGATGTTGACAGATTTTCATTAAAATTTATACCAAATGTTTATATCACTTGGTCAAGTTCAACAATCAGCATTTTTCGATAATTTTTGTAGGAGTTAATGGATTTTGACCACAAAAACGACTCTGTTTTTTGGTAAAACAGACCTTGTAAGCGCTCTCATCCCTACAGATGTTGACCAATTTTCTTGAAATTTATACCAAATGTTGAAACCACTAATACCTTGGTCAGGTTGGACAATCAGCTTTTTTTGATAATTTTTGTAGGAGTTAGGGGACTTTGACCATAAAAACGACTCTGTTTGACTTTGTAAGCGCTCTCATGGCGGATTTTCATGAAATTTATACAAAATGTTTAAACCACTAGAACCTTGGTCAAGTTTAAAAATCAGATTTTCATGAAAGTTATACCAAATGTTTCTATCACTAATACCTTGGTCAAGTTCGATAATCAACATTTTTTGATAATTTTTGTAGGAGTTAGGGGACTTTGACCATAAAAACGACTCTGTTTTTTTGTAAAACAGACCTTGTAAGCGCTCTCATCCCTACAGATGTTGACGGATTTTCATGAAATCTATACAAAATGTTTAAACCACTAGTACCTTTGTCAAGTTTAAAAATCAGATGTGTTCAATAATTTTTGCTTCACAGGCGGGGGACCCTGGAATTCCATTCTTGTTCAAAATTGCCTCATGGTTATGACTGGGAAATTTTTAGGCAAAAATTGGCAACAGGCTTTCGCTTGAATTAGTTCGCATAGAAAAAAATGTTAAGAGCAAAACTTTGTTTCAACTGCACAGGCAGCTATCAAAAATATTGTTTCTTGTCTCAGTAGAAATCATTCAAATTGTTCAGAAAAATCGTATTCTTGCCGTGCACGTTTGGATACATATAACAAGTGTTCTACTGTATGGAAATTATTTGGAACTTAGTGTGGAGGATAAGCGAATCTTTGAATCTGTCTTAAATAAGTATCTGTCTTTGGAAATCCTTAATAAAATTTCAAAACACCACACCACAAACCAGTGCGAGAGCTTGCACCATCTGGTTTTCACCTACGCACCAAAAAGTGTACTATTTAAATCGTAATTTTAATGGTCTGTGTCACTCTGCCACGTACAACAAAATTTATGTTACCGGCAAATCTTCGATTCTGTTGGCGTACTCACTTGGGCTGAAATTCTCCAGACAAGCACCGTTCATGAGGCATATGATAAAAAATAATATAATCGCACTGTATCATGCGCAAAGGAAAAAACCCTTGAAATATAAAATTCAGCGTAATATTGGAAAGTGCAAGAAAAAGAACAGAAGAACAAGCAGGGATCGCTATATTCTGATGAACATAACCCATTAGTAAACTTGCATAACTATGCAATAAATACTAAAATAACTAAATAAACTGTTAATAACTTGATCATCTGTGCTTACCTATCATGCTTATTATAAATTGCAATTGTTAAAGACTACATTACCTTTTACAAGTCCTATTTTTCTTACAAATTCTTCGGCCATCGTTAACTTCCCTAGGTTCTACGGACAAATTTTCTAACCTCATACGTCCCGTGCGTGGCCCGGTTTGCGAATAGGCCCGCAGCAGAGCCTTGCTAGTCGTTAGAGGCCACTAAGGGTCAACTCAATCACTCCAACCTCATACAGAGTCTATTGTGACACAAGTGAGACACATGGTAACCAATGTTAGTAAATGTACAGTTATTGGCTTAAAAAACTTAGTCTATGAACAGTAAAAGTCAGTTTTTTTACCACGGAAAAGAGTCATTATAATAGCATATCCATCCCTGTTCTTCATCCCGTACCAAATATGGCAACCATGCTCATTTTCATCGAACTTGTACAATTTTGACTGAAGGGATAAAAAATGAAGATATTAAAAAAATATATATATAAAGAACAAGTAGCCTTCACAATTACAAAAAATATCTGGTTATCTGAATAAAAACCCCGAAACAGATTTCAACAGTCATATGGCTAAGATCTTCCAAAAACAAACTAATTTAGAAATACCACCCTCCCTCCCCCTGAACTGATATTTGTAAATGGTTCGCTGTTGAGACATAATTTTTGGTTGAATTTGCTGTTAAAGGTGAAAAAGTGCCAAAATTGTGTAAAAATCCATGCTTTTAAAGGGTGCAGGTGACAGTTATTCCAAGTGACGTCGTCTGATCACATCAATGACATTTCCAAAGCTCGAAGGAAAAAATGTCATCAGTTGTATCATGGACATTTATATATCAATAAAAAGATAAAAGTGGCTTCTATAAGTGACACCCTACAAGTTAAATGAAATAGGAGTGGTCGTTTACAGAAAAAGCCCCCAAAATTGATAAAAAGGGGGGACTTTTTGAAGGAAAGTGCCCCTGCCATGCCATTTTCGAGGCCTGGTAACACTAACTTGTGGGAAAATTTCTTATTTCATACACATGACATTTTAAAAAGCGTGTCTCACAGAATAAAATTGCCCATAAAAAGGGGTACGTATTCCAGCTCTCTGAAGAAATATTTTTGTTTATCTGAAAAGTTGTGTTTTCTCACATTGACAAAATGGCGGTTTCTGCAGTTCCCTCCCTTCATATAATTTTTCTTTAAACACTTTTTTTTTACAATTAAACATGTCTTGGAACTTTTCATGCAGAGAAACTTCTAAATTTTTAGAATACTACAAAAAAATCACCATTTAAACTTGTATCTATAAATACACCGGGATTCTTTAAATGAGGTGAAACTCACTAGTATTTTGTACAAAACTATGTCTTGCATCGATAGTAACTGCTGTCCAGTTTGTTATCCATTGTTGGTGATTTGTTCTCTTGTACACATTTATTTTTCCACTGATGTATAACGTAATTTTAATTTCTACTAAGTGAGACCAATTGACTAATGGTTAGGGTGGAGTATTGGCTACCATAAGTGTCCATTGTTGACTTCTGCAGAGAGGAAGAACTATAAAATGGTATGCTGCAAATGTTACCTTTCCATAGAGCCATGATAAATAGTCCTTTTTTTTTCCATTTATCAAACAAACGCATAGCAGAATGTACACCTAACTTGACTGTGGTCCTATATTATGATAAATTTAGACGTCTGTATCTTGGACAAAATCTTTGCAAGTTGACCTACTACACTCTGAAACTGTGTACCAATGATAGGGTATGGCATCAGATAAATCTCTTCGCAGCGTAGCTATGTCTGTTCCACCTAGAGTTAGTTAGTTATTGCTTTACTCCAAAGCAGCACGATTTCGGCTATATCCGGGAGATGAACATGAAAGTGGTGATACGATGAACATGAAATGATGATGAAGTGGAGGAAATGGGGACACAAGGCCAATCGGGTAGGAATGTTTTGACTGCCACTGGAAAAAGGAGTGATGGGTAGGGACGGGAAATTTAACCTCCTGCATAGGGATCCTACGGGTCCTACTCTTACCGAGACCTGCAGCAGGTTTCTTTAACGTGCGAAGAACGTGACATTTTTCCCAACACGGTGCACCACTATGGTTTGCGGTCAGGTTTTCCGCATTATCGCCTGACGACCCCGCATCTCTCGATGTCAGGGCTGCCCCATTCAACCACCTGGGGCACACATCCCAGTCGCTTTTTGGGCAAAGCGGCCTGACCCGATGTCAGGTCTCTGAGCGCTCTTTAGTGGACTTTTACCGACAAGCTTAGCGCTGCTGCGGGCCTATTCGCCACCCGGAACCCGCATTGGTTGTTCCACCTAGAGAGCTGGAATCATCTGGTTAGTTAGTTAGTTATTGCTTTACTCCCAAGCAGCGCGATTTCGGCTATATCCGGGAGATGAACATGAAAGTGGTGATACAATGAACATGAAATGATGATGAAGTGGAGGAAATGGGGACACAAGGCCAATCGGGTAGGAGATTTTGACTGCTACTGGAAAAGGGAGTGATGGGTAGGGACGGGAAATTTAGCCTCCTGCAGAAGGGTTCTTTAACGTGCGAAGAACGTGACATTTTTCCCCAACACGGTGCACCACTATGGTTTGCGGTCAGGTTTTCCGCATTATCGCCTGACGACCCCGCATCTCTCGATGTCAGGGCTTTCCCATTCAACCACCTGGGGGACACATCCCAGTCGCTTTGTGGGCAAAGCGGCCTGACCCGATGTCAGGTTTCTGAGCGCTCTTTAGTGGACTTTTACCGACAAGCTTAGCGCTGCTGCGGGCCTATTCGCCACCCGGAACCCGCACGGGTTGTTCCACCTAGAGAGCTGGAATCATCTGGTTAGTTAGTTAGTTATTGCTTAACTCCCAAGCAGCGCGATTTCGGCTATATCCGGGAGATGAACATGAAAGTGGTGATACAATGAACATGAAATGATGATGAAGTGGAGGAAATGGGGACACAAGGCCAATCGGGTAGGAGATTTTGACTGCTACTGGAAAAGGGAGTGATGGGTAGGGACGGGAAATTTAGCCTCCTGCAGCAGGGTTCTTTAACGTGCGAAGAACGTGACATTTTTCCCAACACGGTGCACCACTATGGTTTGCGGTCAGGTTTTCTGCATTATCGCCTGACGACCCCGCATCTCTCGATGTCAGGGCTTTCCCATTCAACCACCTGGGGGACACATCCCAGTCGCTTTGTGGGCAAAGCGGCCTGACCCGATGTCAGGTTTCTGAGCGCTCTTTAGTGGACTTTTACCGACAAGCTTAGCGCTGCTGCGGGCCTATTCGCCACCCGGAACCCGCACGGGTTGTTCCACCTAAAGAGCTGGAATCATCTGAATCTCCTCGAGTTGTGACATCATCTGTAACTGTTCTTCTTAAATGTAAATGTTCTTCTTAAAGGAGTCCCAGGTATTAATGTGTGATCTTGTCGTCCTGCCATACATTCCCATTAAGACAACGAGGGTATGCTGGTGTTAAAAGATTGTTACTATTTTTTTGTTGTTGGGTAGCTTCCCCGACGGTCTGCTTAGATTTTCCTCTAAGTGGTCAGGATGTTTTTCAGGAGTTCGAAGCACAACCTGAGGGTCTGGATCCAATACCATGCTGGCAAATATCAGTGCTGAGGTCAACTGCGTGGCAGATGTCTGTGTCCTAAAAGATGACGCCAATCTCTTAATGGCAGGTGAACAAATAAAAGCTGCTCCTGTCATATAGTTTTCAAATAGTTTATATAAATCACAGATCAAAGATGACTTCGTGTCATTTCTGCTTTATACACACATTCATAGGGAGGTTAAAGGTAAATCACACGATATTATGCTTTCTAGTATGTTCAAAAGCAATTTGGACGTCTGTATCTTGGGCAAAATCTTTGCAAGTTGACCTACTACACTCTGAAACTGTACCAATGACAGGGTCCGAAGAGGGTATGGCATCAGATAAATCTCTTTGCAGCGTAGCTTTGTCTGTTCCACCTAGAGAGCTGGAATCATCTGAATCTCCTCGAGTTGTGACATCATCTGTAACTGCTTTAGGTGAGTCATAATCTATACCTCCTTGGGATGTGGCATCATCCGACTCTTCTTGTGGAAAATATTATCTTCTGTTGGTGCTGTCTGTTGAGATGTACAGGACGTAGTCTTTGGTGCTTCCATTGGAATACACTATACATCTTCCAAAGATTCACTCCCTTACAGTCTTCAAGAGTAGCAACTGCCTTCTCTGTTAAAGAGATGATTTCATAAGGCCCCAGCCAGATAGATTCTTTTATTTTACTCTGTTTCCTCTGGTGTTCTATTATAAACAATATTTCAAAATTTAAAAAAGTACTTTACAAAAATATTTATTTCTATGAGTTTCTCATTTGTTGCTGAGCTACCTTAAAGTCTGTGTGTACTTTTTTTAAATTGCATTGGTAAGGTTGTTGGTTTGCCATATGCAGTCTTATATGGTGAATATTTAGTGATCCATGATTGGGATTAACTATACTTCAAAAATAAGCTTCTATATAGATATTTTAATCTGTGTCATCTAATGCCATATTTTATAGTGACCTGAGAAGCGAAGCGAAGACTTATTGGTCATTTTTGTACCCGACAATAGGCTAATGAGAATTTTTTTATACATAAATTTATCATAGATACATGTTGCACTTAAGGGGGTCTCGCCTGCCAGCACCATAGGAATACCTAGTTATAGAACTTATTGTTCTTGAGATATCGAAGTGCTCATACAAATAGAATTGCTTTTATTGGATATTATTTAAGTCACTCGTTTCAAGAATAAAACGGGGAAAAAAATAGGGATGCAATTGTGCCTAAATACTATTGGGACAATACATACCAAGGTTCATCAATCTAAAACATATAGTTCTTGAGATATGGCTGTGCTTATAAAACATTAGCTATTTTATGTATAATTGTAAATTGTAAAGTTGCTCAACCAGAAAATCAATGTCAGGGTCAAAAGATGAGGATGAAACTGTTATTTCTGGGCCATATGCAGGTCAAGATTCATCAACCTAGGACTTATATTTCTTGAGATTTGAAGGTGCTCATAAAACTTTACCATTCAAAGTTAACACCGCCGCCGGTAAAGTAAAACCTATGTTTCGCTCTGATTCTACAGGGGAAAATCATACAAATGGCTAAAACTGGACCGCCTGTGATTCTGATTTGGATATTTTCAAGATTTTTTAAAAAAAATGGAGAATTGCCGGTTTTTTTCATGCTTTTTGAAAAGTTTATCCTAGTTTTCAGTTCCTCACTTACGGTCGTTCCCCGGTGTTCAACCCATTTAATTACTTATATCTGTCGATTTATTAAGTTTCGATTTTCTTGTGTACTTTATGAAAGTCGCCATGTTTTTTTGTGAAGGGTGCACATATATCATGGATATGTAGAGTAGTTGCGTTCATTGACCTTTAGTGTTATAGAAAAGGCTATTTAATTCCATTCATTGTACTTAAATCTATAAAACTTGGTTACATTTTTTTAGTTATTATATTTTTTTAATCTTTTGATGTTCCTTAAACTATATTTTACATATGGCCAGAGACTAGTATTATTGAAACCCCCTTTTATAATGCATTTTCAATATAGCGTTTTAATGAATAAAAAAAAAATAACCATTTGATTTTCCTAAAATTTCTCCCAGCTGCATAACAACACAAGACATAAATAATATGTCAATTTAAGAAGATTTTACCGATTTTAAAACTTTTGATGCATTTTATGGTCAAGAGACCAAAAATTTTTAATGTCAACAAAAATGAAGATCCCGCGTATGCCTAGCAAATCACCCCTTTTATGCTGATTTAAGTGTTGGTCTTTGAATTTAGGCTTAAGAACTACCAATTAACCCAAACAACTAGAAACAGCACCAAAAATTGACCCTAGAAATACCTCTGGAAGATATATAGTGTTTTTTAAAGGGACTATATTAAACAACAACGAAAAATAAGGGGCGATAATTGTGGTCTCGTACCATATGTATTAGCTTTATTATAGACATCAGTTAGGTATTTTTATACATGGATTTTCGAATCGCTATCGTTTTTTTTCTTGTTTGTTGCTAATTGGTCCGTTTTGAGATGCTAAACTTGTAAAGTGGTTTTCACTTTATTTATAATCTCCCCTTCAGTTTAATAAAGTTATTTTACCCAAGACCAGTTCATATCCTCACGTTTTTGTAACTTCACTGTTAAGTTTGACATGAATCCTGATTATACTATGTTGTTCTCGTAAATCAGAGAAAACTTTATACAGTCTGCAATAAATTAAGCATCACCCTATATATTTTTATTAGTACAATTTCAAAGTAAAAATGCAAACACCTGTTAACTTAAAGATAGATTTAAAAGGTATATCCTTAAAACACCAATTTCAATGTAATGTTACACCAAAGGGCCTGCGCCAGAGATAGAAATCTAAAGTGAAAAGAAACTTCAAACAGAACATGATTTCACGTTTTAAATGTTTCTCAGAAAAAACTTTTGACCAAATATTCAAATTTGTTGTGTTTGAGATGTGTGTTCTGTAAGCTGGCTCGGTGTCTTACAGTTAAACATATTGTTAAAGCATTTTTATTTAAATGACCAATCATTACCCAGTACAAACCCGTGCGCGTTCCGGGTGGCAAATATGCCCACAGTAGTGCTTAGCTTGTCGGTAAATGTCCACTAATGAGCGCTCAGAAACCTGACATCGGGTCAGGCCGCTTTTCCCACAAAGCGACTGGGAAGTGTGCCCCAGGTGGTTGAATGGGGCAGCCCTGACATCCAGAGATGCAGGGTCGTCAGGTGATAATGCAGAAAACCTGACCACAAACTATAGTTGTGCACCTTGTTGTGAAAATGTCGCGTTCCTCGCACGTTTAAGAACCATGCTGCAGGTTTCGGAAAGAGATGGACTCGTAGTATCCCCATGCAGGAGGCTAAATTTCCCGTCCCTACCCATCACTCCTTTTTCCAGTGGCAGTCACAACTCTCCTACCCGATGTGCCTTGTGTCCCCATTTCCTCCACTTCATCATCATGAAGTGACTGATAATTTTCTATACATAACAATAGCAGTATAAAAATTTTATGAGAACTTTTTATTTCCAAGGGACAATAAGTCTGATGATCATGTGTGCTTATTCAATTTTGCTTTACTAGTACATTCACCTCAACTTGAAACCTTGAACGGTGTAGGTGGTTAAGGAGGAGTTTGGGATTTTGTTGAGCCATCCA
This sequence comes from Arcuatula senhousia, assembly GCA_963971305.1. NCBI lineage: Eukaryota > Metazoa > Mollusca > Bivalvia > Mytilida > Mytilidae > Arcuatula > Arcuatula senhousia. Next base: position 13,882 of record CAXARO010000276.1, on the reverse strand, counting down.
TCAGTATTAACTTTTGTTATATATGTTTTTTGAAAATTTTTTTTGATAAAAGTGGGACAGTTTCAAGTATCTTCAATATGAGTGCCTCATTATTTAAATTTTTGGGACATAAGTAAGTTCATTGTTATATTTTTACCAGAAAGATGCAAAAGGTTCTGCATGGAAATGTTAAAAGTATGCCTGTCATCAACTTGAATTAAAATTAATAGTCAACGTTTAGTGATCAACGTTGAAACAGCGTGTTTTCAACGTTGCTGCAACTTTCATCTGCAATCTAAAATCAACGTTGATTAAGCGTTGAAAAAACGTTGAAGTGCCTGCTGGGCATTTGACCAGGGAGCGACTCAAAAATGTTAAAAAACAATTTAGCATTGACACCTCAAGAAAGATATAATAGAAAATAAAGAGATGTGGAATAAGTGTACGCGACACAGCCCACAATTAAACGGCAATTTAGAAAAACCAAAATGGACAACCGCCAGCAGCCTTCAACGAGGCCATTTGGCACTGCTCGCGGTTCTGCAATTGGCCCATGGTCTAAATAAGATGCATATAATTCAAATCCAGCCCTGAAATAGTCACAGATAGACCCCCTTCTTAAACAATAAGGATTTATTCCCTATTTTATTTGAATTTTGGCATATTAAACAAGTTCTACATGTACAATCTGTGAGATTTTCCTGTTTATATGTTCTTTAGGAGAAGGTGACCGATTAGAGTAAATAACTTTAAATATCAATATTAAATGGTTATTGAACGATTATCAATGGGTAATAGTTCCCACCTTCAGAGAGGCATATCACAATATTCTAGATATTTTCATTCTACACGTCTTTTACATGTACCACAGTGACTAGATTTTAAAATTTTGTGCACATGATAACAAAATATATTTTTCTCAAAATTGATGTTCGCTATATATATTTTCTTTCTTCACAATCTTTTCTACTGTTATTTATTCTTTTTTGGGAGGGCAAATTAGGTGGTCTAGTTTTCTTGTGCTTGTCTTAGTGCTTGTCATCCTATTATGTGAATTCATTATTGTAACAATTCAATCGATAAGTATTACATGTAATTAAGCTTAAATCACAAATACAAATTTAAAGCATATAAGGCCTTATATAAGGAGGAATCTGTGAACCAGCATGGTACTTTGTATCACTTCAAGACAACCCTGAGAAGGTCAGATGTAATGGAAAGATGAAAACAAACTACCAAGGACATGAGGACCTTTTCCCTCTAGTTGTGAAAGTTTTGGTTAGAGTGGCTGCAGTAGATCTCTGCGAAGAACATGATCGGGAAAGGGTGTTAAACATGTTGTTTGACATAATTTATTGTAACTTTAACAATATTAGAATGAGTAAATGTTGAAATGATATATCGATGAAAATGCACTACGAGTACATACATAATGAACTTAAGTACACGTTGTCTTTTATTATTGAAGAATTTTGATGATTTCTATAACACTTATTAACTTGATAAATGTGTATAAACCTAAATCCTTTTTAGCTCACCTGGACCGAAGGTCCATGTGAGCTTTTACCATCACTTGGCGTCCGTCGTCGTCGTCGTCGTCTGTCGTCGTCTGTAAACAATTTTTCAAACGTTAACTTGTCCGACACCATAAGTCCAATTGCAACCAAACTTGGTATAGTTGTTAAGTGGCATTATGTGTACAAAACTATCGTTCGGATTTTTGATTCGTAAAAAAACATGGCCGCCATGGCTAAAAATAGAACAGGGGGGCCAAATTACAGTTTTTTGCAAATAACTCAAAAACGGTAAGAGATATCAAAATTCTGGCATAGGGTTAAAGTGATCAGCACCTCAAGATCTACCTGCCTAGAAATTTTCAAGAAGATCCAACAATCGATGTAGGAGTTATTGCCCTTTTTCTGGATTTTTTCAAAATTTTGCACTTATTTAGCCCTATATCATGAAAACTATACAAGATATTTTAAAAATTCAAAATGCAGATGATTCAGCACATCAAGATCTACATTTCATGTAATTAGGTCAAAGCTGTAGAACCATTCGTTTAGGAGTTATGGCCCTTAAAGTGTCAAAATTTACCGTTTTTCATTACTTTTCCCCTGAATTTCAAAGATTAACTTGTCCGACACCATATATCCAACTTCAACCAAACTTGGCACAGTTGTTAAATAGCACATATGCTACAATTCTATCGTTCGGATTTTTGATTCGTCAAAAAATATGGCCGCCATGGCTATAAATAGAACATAGGTGTAAATTGCAGTTTTTTGCTAATAACTCAAAAATGGTTACAGATATCAAAATTCTGATGGGATACAAAAGTGATCAGCATCTCAAGATCTACCTGCTAAGAAATTTTCAAGAAGATCCAACATTTGATGTGGGAGTTATTGCCCTTTTTCTGGATTTTTTCAAAATTTTTCACTTGTTTAGCCATATATCTTGAAAACTATACAAGATATTTCAAGAATTTGAATTGCATATGATTAAGCACATCAAGATCTACATTTCATGTATTTAGATCAAAGCTGTAGGATCATTTCTTTTAGGAGTTATTGTCCTTAAAACAACAAAATTTACCATTTTTCATTACTTTTTCCCTGAATTTCAAAGATTAACTTGTCTGACACCGTAAGACCAACTGCATTTTAACTTGGCACACTTGTTTAATAGCTTATATGCTACAACTATATTGTTCAGATTTTTGATTCGTGAAAAAACATGGCCGCCATGGCTAAAAATAGAACATAGGGGTAAAATGCATTTTTTTGCTAATAACTCAAAAATGGTTTCAGATATCAAAATTGTGCAAGAATAAAAAAAAGATCAGCATATTTAGATCTACCTGTGCTGAAATTTTGGAAAAGATCTGACTGCTGATGTAGGAGTTATTGCCCTTTTTCCTAATTTTTGCCAAATTTTGCACTTATCAAGCCCAATATCTTGAAAACTTACCAAGATATTTCAGAAATTTAAATCGTATATGGTTATGCACAATAATATCTACAAAATATATGTGTCTGTGTAGTTCAGGTGAGCGATTCAGGCTCCTGGGAGCCTCTTGTTTAAATGATGTTGTTAAGTTTCATCTGTCTGTTATTTTAGCATACATACATGTTGCTTATCAGCTCTTGTTTACCTGACACTACTATTTTGCAGGAAAACGATTAAATGAAGAGGACCATGTTTTGAATTACTCTATTAACTTGATCCACTAGGGCCTCCTCATCATATCCATCTAGTTCCAGTAACCTTACAAGGCAGCAGACCTTTGAGATCTTTGAAAACCTTCATCGTATTTAATACACCCTTTTTATCCTGTTTAGTGTAGAAGTAGTAAAGACCAACAAGCAGTCTCATCAGTTAATCATAGATTTTATATTGTTTTTAAACATCTCTAAAGGAGAGTTCTAATCTGTGAGCGAAACAGTGCATATTGATAATCTCATGGTTTAGATCATAGCAATGCAGCTAATCCTCCACGCATTTCATGTTGGAGGCACCATCACTTCCAAGGGCTATTATCTTCTCTAAAATTAAAATAAATCTAACATAAGTCGGTAAACATGGTTAATGCAACTCTATTTTAATCAAGATTTTTTTTTAAATGGATAATTTACCAATTAATAGAGGCAAGGATTGATTGGTGATTTACACCCCACCTAAAGTTAACATTATACAGGTTATACCGCTACAGGATTGGTGAACATAAAATGATGATGAAATGGTTGTTAAAAATATAAGTCATGTTGTATTTTTTTCAAGAAGCAGATAAATATCATTTGTGTTAGCAGTAGTACATGTAGATAAAGCGGTCACATTACCACAAATTACTTTTTTACACGATAGATATATAGTATAATACCGATGTGTTCCACTACTTTAGCAGACAGGAACTGCTTACTTCCAGAGCTGCTCATGTTACTGATTGTTGATTAGTTTTTTTTTATGTTTGCGTTTGTGTGTGTTATTTCTGGAATTGTCATTCGTGTCTATTTATTTGTTTTTGTATTTTATTTCATGGTACATAATGTACTTCTACTGCCTCTTGTGGGTGCCGTGATTGGCAAATGAAAAATAAATAATTTGTTGTTGTTGTTAATTTGGCCTTGGAGTGAGTGAGTGAGTTGGTGTTTTACGCCCGTGCAACGCTATATAGGCTATCTACAGGCGATGAACATGAAAAGGATGACACAATGAACATGAAATGATGATGATATATGAAGTATGGGATGGGGTGGGAAACACAAGGACGGTAAATTTTGAAGAACCACAGGAAAAGGGGAGAAGTGGGTAGGGGTGGAAAATTTAGCCTATGTGGTGCACTACTTGGCGGTCCACAAAGGGGTCTTTTGCGTGCATGAAGCGTGGCATTATCCACACACGTTGGCCCACTATGGTCGGCGGTCAGGGCTTCCGTATTATAGACCTGACAACCTCCGCAGACGAGGGCTACCCTATTCAGCCACCTAGGGTACACACTTGGTCACTCTGTGGGCTGAGCACTGACCCGACGTCAGAATCCCAAGACCCTTAGTCGCCTCTTACGACAAGCTAGGCTCTGCTGCGGGCCTATGCGCCACCCGGGCCCCGCACGGGCCGTTTCAGACTTTTCATTTTATGGTGCCCCTTTGAAACCACTACCTCATTGTTTCTTTAAATATTAGATAAATCTAAAGGAGTAAAATTTTTAACCCCCATGTATAATTTGGGTACCCCTGATGTGAAAAATTTGGGTCAATCCCAAGTGTCTTAACCCTTTCCCTGCGACGTATTCAAACGCAACGTTATTTACATGCGACGTTTTTTCCCGTAACGTCAAAAACGTCGTGTTTTTACGCACAAAATTAGTAGCGTAAATTGAGCGCGCACCTGCTGCGTTGAAACTCTATTCTTGCACCAGAAACCCTCTGCTATTTATTATTTTGATGCTATAATATATGCCCGGTGTATACAGCATAGAATAGCAATACAATAATCATATTTAATGTCTGGAACTTTGTTGTCATTTGTATTTCACTTAAAATCACAAATTAATTGGTTTCAAGCTGATTTAGCACATACCAAGAATTTTCACTGGTTAAAAAAATACGTCGTATGATTGACAACGTATGACAAAAGTCAGTGTTCAAGTAGACAAAATTTACATTGTAATTCATAGGACGATAAACATTATATGGTGCTTGTTTCATTGTCAAGGATTATTTTAAACACTATGTTTTTAAATTCGACAATGTCACAATAAATAATGACATTCGAGCTATAACATTGTTTTACAGAATATGACATTGTTAGCAAAATCCCTTAACATAGCAAACATTAGACTTGAAGAGGGGGCCTTGGTTTTTCTTTCTGGCCAGAATTTTTTCCCCGCTAAGCGCGGAAAAATATTTATTTTTAAAAATAGTCACAACTTATTATTTTTTTCAATATTAGCATGATTTTTTATGGCAGAAATCCTGCTTTACAATATGTTTTTCTTAACCTTCCCTACCAAAATATTTTTTTCATCAAAAATCAGATGCAGAATATTTTTTTTTTGGAAAAAAACCAAGCCCCCCCCCCCCTACAAGTGAAATGGGTCGGTCCCTTTAGGCGAATATTGAAGATCATTTCTACAAAGTTTCAAAACTGATTGAACAACCAAAAATTAATTCTCATATTTTATTCACGAATTGGTTTTCATTCCTCCGTAACAGTCCTTCTTGTGTGAAATCGTTCAAAACATTCCCGAACACACAGTCCTACACTGCAATGGCCGTCCGGACACCATGTTCGTACTTTGCTGCTACACACTGAACATACCTTCCTTTTTTTATCTGAAAAAAAAAATATGATACGTATTATTACCTGTAACTCGCTCTGAATATAATAGTCACACTTATGAAACGATGAAAGTAAATTGAAAATCCGTTTACCTTCCGGCTAGTGCATTTTTACAATTATATTTTTGGTTTGATTTTGTTGTAACTGGTACAATACAGCATGCAATCCATGCACTCACATGTAGTTCTAGTAATTAAAGTTATGGAACGGACATGCATTAATTCATTCTTGTAATTTATTCGAACGGGTATGATTCCTGCCGCAGGTAGAGATAAAAAAAGTTCTTGCCGTTTATATTTTTGCATACCAACGCGAATTGCCATATTAATATACCCTATTAAAGTTCTCTTTTCAGAATTTGTTACCTGGAATATAATGTATGAAATGGCGTTCCGTCATGCGTAGTGGGATGGGATGAACAGCTGGTCTTCCTGTTCTCTTTTTCTCACAAGCGTAGTCCCCGATAAGTTCTTGATACAGACAGCATGTAAATTCTAACCTCGTCATCTTGGCGACCAGACCTCTGTTTTGCAGATAAACTATGTAACTGTTCACTGAAAAGAAATTTAGACTCCTGGGGCATATCTTAACAGTTATGACATCTTAACCCATACAATTTAAATAGACAAATCGATGTCACAATCGTAAGACACCTTCGAAAACTTGGCCCCCGAACTCTATCTCCATATTTAAATATTCCAAAGTTTCTTCAAACTTAAACATACAAAAATTATTATTATATTTAAAGTTCAGAAGCATTAGGTTTGTATTGCTTTAAAATAGAATATAATATCAGAGTCATTAGAGCTGATACTGAGATGTATGCAGGTACAGAGCGTGCATCAATTGTGATGTACGTAAGAGCATGCTATTTTTTTTATATATCTTACCGACTATTCTCAATAAGAAGTTAATGAGAAGCTTCTTCCACAACTTCACGGACTTGATGCTAGGGTCATAGGTCGTGATTTGCTGGTCGGCGAGGTCTACTCCACCCATCAACTTGTTATACATGTACACTACTTCTGGGATTTCCTGCTCTACACCTCTAGAATTTCTATGATTCTGAAGCCTAATTGTAATATAACATTCTGATTTTTAATCGCATTTACCAATTTTATTTCAACAAAACATTCTAAGTGTAATGCATTGCATAAATTCGCCTAGGCTAAGTATGTTGAGTTGTTGTCTCTGAGACACTACCCATTTCCACTCTTTCTCCTATGTATCCTCAAGATAACAAATTGTTCGTTTATTTGCATAGTAAATCAAGACATATAACTTAACAGTTTATTTTATTTTAAATTCGATATCTTAGAACAATATTTAAAATACATATTTAACCCTCATCTAGTCATTTTGATTTATAAACACATTTCGCTGAAAAAATATTGACAGTTTACTAGTACATTACTTACTTAGGAGAGTACATAGTGGACAAAAAATTCACTGTCTTTCTGTCACCATATCTCAAGGCCATAATCTGTCCGGATTGTCTGACTACGCGTCTCCCTTTTGCAACTTTCATGTTTCTGAAGCTTACAGGCATTCCTTTACGAGTGTCTCGGACAGTTCCAGTAAGGTAGGTGTTGTTGTCAGTCAGGGTGCGACATAACACAGGACTAGTGAATCCATTATCTATGACTATGTGGTGATTTTTACCATAGTAAGGCTCCACCAAACTAGTCACAACATCGTATCCTATTCCATGAATACTGTTTTGTCTAGCCATATTTCTCTTCCCTTTATATGTACAAATAAAACGGAATGAATGAATTACAAGATAAGAGATTAGTAGGGGCGGATCCAGGGTTTCAGGTTGGGGGGGGGGGGGGGGCGTAAAAATGTTTTGAGTAAAAATTTCGCCGAATTTTTTTTTAGTGTTTTTGACGTTGATTTCATAAAAAAACCATAATTTTCCCCGGTTTTAAGGGGGGGGGGGGGTACGTCTGGTACGCCTTTCCTTAGATCCGCGCCTGATTAGAGTGTAATTTTTACAAACAAGTATAGTAATTACCTTCTTTTGATAGTTCAATGGAAAGACAATGAAGATATGATGGTATTTTTATCACCTATGCAGATATAAAGTCGATGTAATTCTGCTCACAGGAACTTGTGTACAACTATAGTTCTGCTCAAAATTTCATTACTATTAAAATTTACACATAATAGATATTTTGTCATATATACTTATAGTAAATATACTTCACATAAAATGATCTATAACTAAAGAAATACATGTCCGGTAATAATTTTAATGATTGTGTCGAATATGATCTGCAAAAGAAAGCAGGAAATTATTACTTACCAGCGTAAAGATCCATGCTCAACGTAAAACCAGTATCTGATTCCGCAAGGACCCACAGTTTAGCACCCCATCGATGAGACTTCTTGGCAGGTAAATACTGAACGGTATAATCTCTACCTTTATGTCCGACCATGCTCTCGTCAACAGTAATATCGCGTGCGGCAACATACTTATTTCTGAAATTTGTATTTAATAGATCTAGGATTCTTCTAACTTTGTGCGCTGGATCATGGTGTACTTGTCCTCTTGGAATTGCTAGATCATTGTCATTGGCATGCAAACACTGCAAAATAAGTTGAAAGCGATCACGGCGCATAATCTTGCTGAACGCAGGGGTATTATACAGCCAGGTCTTCTGGGTTTCATTCCAATAAGACTCTATGGATGGTTTGCGGATAATTCCCATGGCCAGCCAAAGGCCAAGAAAAGCAGACATTTCCTCTCTTGTTACATTCTCCCAGTCGTTAAGCCTTGACTTTGGTCTAAGGTGTTCGTATGTCCTGGCAATCTTCTGTCCAGCGTATCGATTTGTTTCTTCTACCAAAATGTCGATTACAGATTCATTATCATCAGTAGATAGCCAATTGAAATAAGCAATCGGAGATGAGTTTCTGCCAGGGGCATTATGCGGGCCACTTTGTTCAGAAAAAGGTCTTCTTTCAAACGGAAATTCGAAAATGTCCGGATTTGTCACTGTCCACACGTATTCTACGTCCACCTCGTCGTCACTGTCTTCTTCGCCTTCGTCGCTGCTTTCTTCCACTGCACTGATATCGGACTCTGGATCGATATCGTCCTGCGGATCCATTACAGTTTTTTTGCCCGACGAATGACGCTCCAAAGAGCTTTGTGTCGTCATTGTCATTATGACGTCATAAATAAGTGACGTTGTCATTTGTTTTGGAAAACATCTAAGCTATGTTTACCATGCACTTTTTTGACAAAAAGTACTTTTATTTCTATGAAATAATCATTATTTTACAGAAAGGAAAATATTGTCATAGAAGGACATATATGTCCTTAGCGCAGTCTGCCTGCATGGACATATACGTCCTTAGCGCAGGGAAAGGGTTAAAATCTGTTTTATGACATTTGTGTAACAAATATTAAAATTCTTTCTGAATTGATAAATACAGTAAACTTTACTCTTAAAACACAGCCGATCAAAATTTAAAGCAATCATGTCCAGATAAAGATACGAGACTAAAAACGTCAAAGTTGTTGCATTTTGGGTACCGTCACGTTATCTGCAGAGGAACGTTTCAACGTTTCACTTTTAGTTGAACATTTTTTGGCGATGGTGACATCATTCAAAATTTTAATCTGGCAGCAAGAGGGTTAACAAAAAGGGACTTTCCCGACTGTATGTGATAGTGATTTCCTTCACCATTAAAGCTGACCGCCCTTCATGGCCCAGGTGCGTCGATCAAGGGCGTTAAACACCAACACACACACTATTTTTTCTGTTGTTACTTGAAATAGGAAGTTCAAGATCAATAATTGAAAGACGCTGATCTTACAATTTGGGTACCAGCACGTTACTTGTTTATGTACTGTAATGTAAATAATGTTTTAATGGCACCTTTATCCATTTAACGTTATAGGAAAATGAAATATTGGTACTGGTATTGATAGTTCATTTTTTTGTCCCCCGCCGCAACACGGCTTTCCGTCTGTCTGTCTTTCCGTCCGTCCGTCACACAATTGTAAGCGCTCTCAAGGCTACATTTTGTTGGATTTTCATGAAAAGTATTCCAAATGTTAATATCACTAATACCTTGGGGACGGACCATTTAACTTGAAGGGGGGGCCTTGGTTTTTTGTTTTGGCCAGAAAATTGTTTTCCTCGCAAAGCGCGGAAAATAAATTTATTTTGTGAATGCGTCATGACAGAATTTTTATTTTTTGAAAGCGTCGCGACAGAATATTTTTTTTAATATGATTATTAAGGCCCTGCCTTTTTAGCGAGCATCGAAAATCTATATACCTTTTAAAAATTAATCCATGTGCTCGACCGGCTAAGTTTAACGTAAAGAGGAAACTAAAAGGAATAGGAATCTTTCACGACTTTTCCCAATAGGTGGCGCTATTGAACTAGGGGGTTATAGAAATATCAAGATGGCGGCGTATATGAAATTGACAGTGCCAAGGTTGAAGAAGGAATTGAGTTTACGCGGTGCTGCCGTGCATGGAAGGAAAGAACAGTTGATTGAGAGGTTAACGTGTTTCTAAGATTTATTTTAGTATAAATACAAGTGTGGACACAGGCAGGACATGGACTCTAATAGGACATTGATAGAGATTGAAATATTTATATATACTGGTAGCATTTTTCAATCCTGATAATTTAGTGAAAAAAGTCTGAGTTGGCTCATTATACAGGAAGCATATGATCGATACCTAAAAAATAATCCCACCATATGGGACCCCTCCCCTACCTGAAGCTAAATATCAAATATCAAAAGCCTATGATTAATTATAGCTGAAGATGTGTTATGAAAATTTTTATCTCTGAAAAATGAGTGAAAAAAGTCTAAATTGACTCCTTATACAGGAAGTAGATGATTGGCAGACCTGAAAATGAATCCCACCATATGGGACCCAGTCACCCGTACCTGCATGAAGCTACATACCAAATGTCAAAAGCTTATGATTAATTATACCCGAGATCTGAAAATTTTGATGATGGACAGACGGACTAGTCAAAAACATTATACCCTTTGCAACTTGGTTATTTTGGATATAAATATAGGATCTGATGTGCCTAGACTCCCAAGGCCTTTGTGACCATTTTTGATTAATTGATTAAGAAGTTGTTTTTGAAAACTCAATTTTATCATTAAGAATTAGAAAGCAAAATCTTGCAAAATTAATTTATATGCCAAAAGAAAAATTTTGGGTCTGTTCGGCCTTGTGAGTTTCGTCCCTTTTTATGAACACGATTAAAAAAAAAACAACAAAAACAAAAATAGTGTGATTGGGACTCATCAGTAGGCATCACACTTTATTGACATAATAGTATTTGTACTGAATGGGAACAAAAGTATTAAAATGAAATATATTTTCCAAGTCCTTTATAAGTTTGGTCCGATTGTGTTTAAGTCGGACCGGCAATTGATGTAACGTTATCGGACCAAAAGGCCAACCTATTCCAGAACTATTTGGCAAAGTCTGAATAGGAAATAATGGACAATATGCATGGTGGAGAAATCAATTAGCAAACTAATACATAAATGTTGCAAGTCATGGCAATTAAAATGCAAAATTCAACATAAAATTAGGATGTGCATAAATCATTAATTTAAACTTACATTGAGCAGAAAATCAAATGTCAAAACTTGTCCACTACAATGGATCCATTTCAAACCTGGAAAAAACAAAAGAATTTTATACATACTATTTAAAATGGACAGTGAGTATATATGCTTATTAAAACACCTACATGTACACACAAAGCAATAAAATGCACATGATGCATGCATGACAATTTCACAACATTATGGCACAAATTAAAATACCTGTTTACTTTTTCATTAAACAGTCTTTCCAGCTAAAATTGGTTTGGTCCAGTTTAATGCTGCATTAATTTATATTAAACATATAAAATGTTGAGGTTTTTTTTAGCAAATTTGGTGAAAATAGTCACTTCACCTCCTAATTAATGGAGCCTTGTACATGTATCTTGTATATTTAAAGAATTTTACTGTGTGTTTACAATGTTCTCCTTTTTTCAAAAAGGTAAAAAAAAAACACTTATCAACAGGGTTTTTTCTACTGCTTAACCCTAATCAACCGGGTTTTTTTTACAGAGGCCAATCTAGAGGGAAGTTCAGGGGTCTAGGTTCCTTTTTTGTTGCAAAAATTTATGATTTCATGCAAACTGTTGGCAAAGTTTGTCAAAATAGATTTGGATCCCCCTCTTGTTCTGATCATGAGGACCCCCTGTTTTAAAAAAAAATTATAAAACCATAAAATGCACTGTATACAAACAATGATACAGTAATAATAGCTTTTCTTTTATTTTTTTTTGTTTGGGCTAGAGTTATCTTTCTTTTCCTAATAGTTAACATTAGCCAATATGTTAGTTTTCCCGCCAAAAAGTCACATGATCACAGCTCAAATGTAAACAAACACACTCACTTGATCCTTCATTAGCATTGCAGAAGTTCTGTCATCAAATATTCAAACTTTATTGTATGTTTTATGTTCTTTTTGTGAATTAAACTATTTCTAAGTTGAAGGTAAATATCAATATTCTTTTCCTTTCAATAAAACCTTTGAATTAACCACATGGATGCATGTCATTCTTGACACGTCACGTGCCAGCAATTTTTTATTTACATTTTCTCCATTTTTGATTGGATGATACTCCTGTTTTACCTTGTCGGCAAATTTCTTTTATGTTTGCTGGTCACCTATCGATCTATGGTTTTAATTGGCTTGGGTTATAAAAGTGTCACTCAATGTCTTTATTTAATTAGTAACAAAAGACCTAATTAAACATGGAATTTTATGAAAATTGCAGACCACCTTACCAAAATGAAAGGTGGTCGGCTCTGGAAAAAATGTGGTTGGCACACCTGGCTTAAATGGCCACTGGAGAACACTGGTTTATAACCATCTACATGTACGAAAGAAGGAGTGCACATAGTGTTCAAGTCTGTTCGCCCGTCCCAAATGTTTCTAGATTGGGCATTATGTCTTATGGACATGTTCTTGTTTTAAATTTTTAATATTGAATTAAATGAAATTATTAGTTTATTTAAAGTTTCTTTCATAATTCATAATGTAACCAAACTTTTTAGGAAAGCAGTGATGGAAAATGAACATCACTCATGTGCATGTGTACTGTATTAATATAAATAATAAAAATATTCATTCTTTAACTGTTTTGAAACTTACATGACTTACTCAACAATTATTAATTATTAACAGTAAATAAGCTGTTACAGGAACCTGGAAATACAAAATAATAAAAATAAAAATAAATTAGTCATATAATAAGAAATAATGGATAATATGAATATTATTGAAACACTTTAATACATGTAAGCGTAAGACATCAAGTCAAAATTTGAGACAGCAGTGAAATGTTTGGGGGTACATACATGTATCTTGATGTGTTATTCAATATACAGTGTATGTTAAGTTCAAGATACATGTATGTTGAGAATTTTTTTTTTTAAAAACTAAGAGCACTAAGAATAAATATTGCAATCACATTAGACCCTTTTCCTCTACGTACATGTATCATACTCTGATATGAAGAATTTAAAAATAATTTTCATTCCTGTGAAACCTTTTTATCGTCCCATTGATTCACTCTGTTTAGATTCTTCTATAGCAAATTCAAGTGTTGTTTTCATTGCACTATTATTACTGGGGTTGAATTTTTTTTTTGGCACGCAGAAGCCCTAAGCTTTTTTGACTTTGAAGCCTTTAGCCCCAACATTAATTTTCCAAGCCCAAAAAATTATCAAAGCAGCTGCAATGATTTAAATTGGACTTGTATTGTTTGTTTTAAATAAAAAGCTAAAAGTGTACAAAAATGTATTATTGTTCGACAGGCATAAAAATGGGTCAAAGACAGAGGTGGCCAGATTTCGTTTAACAGGAAGTATGAGGAAGTACAGACCTGAAATCGGATCCCACGTTATGGTAGCCCATGCTGATGCTGCATACCAAATATCAAGAGGCTGTGATTAGTTGTTACTGAGAAAACTGTAACGAAAATTTTCTATTATTGAACAA
>CAXARO010000274.1:0-26603 GCA_963971305.1 Arcuatula senhousia | reverse complement strand
TCAACAGATTTTCTTTTGTGGTAAGATTTTGTGAGTTTCTTTTTAAAGTGGAAGGTTTTTCGTCAATGCATTTTGATTTTGTTCCAATTTGATGTACCGATTTTCGTTTTTAAGTCAAATGTTTAGATCTCTGTCTTGTATTTTTGTGTCGAAAACGCTTCAATAGGTATTTTTAAAGGGGGAACATTGGCTTAAAATGGGTGTTTTGGGGTGAAAATGAGTAAAATGGGGCTAAAATGGGTGTTTTGGGGGTAAAATGAGTAAAATAGGGGGGTAATGGGGGATATTGGGGCTGCTGCTGCTGCTGCTGCTGCTGCTGCGGCGGCGGAGGGTAAATGGCTGCTATTGCTGCTCCAGTAGAGGTAGTTTAGGGGGGAGAGGGATTTTGCTGTTCCATGGGAAGAATAAAAACGCGTATACTAGTTCGGATGGTTTATTGAGTTAAAACATTCTTCTTCAGGTAGTCTTTAAACGATCGCTTCTTCTTTAATGGGTTGGTTGGTTTCTTTTGGATGTTCCTTGTTTGTCTTGGGCTTTCTTCCTCTTGAGGTCTTTGTAGGCTTGTGGTTCATGGGTTTCTTGGTCTTTACACCGTTGAGGTTCTTTACTTCCTTGGACTTTGCTAGTCTTCTTCTTGAGTTCTTTGTAGGCTTTACTGATTTTCCATTATGGTTCATGGGCTTCTTGGCCTTTACAACGTTAAGGTTCTTTACATCCTTGGTCTTCTCAGACTTAATCGATCGCCGTGTCTTCTTTAACTTTGCCATCTGTTCTCTCTTTGAGCCTTGTAGCTTTGTCAAGTGTCTTATTTCCTTGTATATTGCTTTTCCTAAACTTTCAAGTCTATGTTCCGCACTCTTTGGACGTCTTGAATGTTCTCCCGGTGGTACAACGTGTCCAGTCTTAGCTTGTGTTGCCCTTTTCTCTTTTGCGTCTACATGCTTCACCTTCTCGTGGCGTGTAACATCACCCGGCCATGAAAACCGTCTATTGCATTCGGAGCACTGATAAGCCATGTTTTCTCTTCGGTGTCTAACGTAAAACTAACTCAATATCTATCGGTTGTTCCTTATATCCCTCTTTCCCTTAACACTAACCATAATCTCTAACCCTAACTCTCCCCATTTTTTCCTTTCACTCACCTATTTCACTTTCTTAACCTTATATTCGTTATGTAAAGGTCTTTTAGCTCTTTAACGATATGTAACACATCTACCCTCACTTAAAATGTGGAATTGGTCACTTTGTGGTCAAGTCCTGACTGACCACTGACCAATACCATTCTTATAACCCGAGAATCTGTGTCTAGACTTCTTAGGCTATCTAACGATATACAACAACTCTATATTAGACTTAATTTAAGGATTGGTCACTTTGTGGTCAAGCCCCTAATGACCACTGACCAACACACAGTATATCATCGGGAAGCTATTGTCCTCAGGAAGACAATGCAACAAACCAGAAGGAAATCGGTCGAGAAATAACAAAGTTACGGACCATTAAAATCTAGTAGTATAGATGCACCGATCAAGTCTTATTTCTCGGGTGGAGCATGGTGGAGCAGACCTCTGCGCAGGTCTGTGACGTCATATCCACTTCCGGTCCGCCATCTTGAATCACGGTGGCCATCTTGCTTCCGGTCCGCCATCTTGGATCTCGGCGGCCATCTTGGATCTCGTTGGCCATCTTGCTTCCGGTGACGCCACATCCGGCACTTTTGGAAGCTCATTTTCCCGCGAAAATTCGAATTCGGGATATCCGATAAATGATTGCCACATCTCTACTACTAGATTTTAATGGTCCGTAACTTTGTTATTTCTCGACCGATTTCCTTCTGGTTTGTTGCATTGTCTTCCTGAGGACAATAGCTTCCCGATGATATACTGTGTGTTGGTCAGTGGTCATTAGGGGCTTGACCACAAAGTGACCAATCCTTAAATTAAGTCTAATATAGAGTTGTTGTATATCGTTAGATAGCCTAAGAAGTCTAGACACAGATTCTCGGGTTATAAGAATGGTATTGGTCAGTGGTCAGTCAGGACTTGACCACAAAGTGACCAATTCCACATTTTAAGTGAGGGTAGATGTGTTACATATCGTTAAAGAGCTAAAAGACCTTTACATAACGAATATAAGGTTAAGAAAGTGAAATAGGTGAGTGAAAGGAAAAAATGGGGAGAGTTAGGGTTAGAGATTATGGTTAGTGTTAAGGGAAAGAGGGATATAAGGAACAACCGATAGAGATTGAGTTAGTTTTACGTTAGACACCGAAGAGAAAACATGGCTTATCAGTGCTCCGAATGCAATAGACGGTTTTCATGGCCGGGTGATGTTACACGCCACGAGAAGGTGAAGCATGTAGACGCAAAAGAGAAAAGGGCAACACAAGCTAAGACTGGACACGTTGTACCACCGGGAGAACATTCAAGACGTCCAAAGAGTGCGGAACATAGACTTGAAAGTTTAGGAAAAGCAATATACAAGGAAATAAGACACTTGACAAAGCTACAAGGCTCAAAGAGAGAACAGATGGCAAAGTTAAAGAAGACACGGCGATCGATTAAGTCTGAGAAGACCAAGGATGTAAAGAACCTTAACGTTGTAAAGGCCAAGAAGCCCATGAACCATAATGGAAAATCAGTAAAGCCTACAAAGAACTCAAGAAGAAGACTAGCAAAGTCCAAGGAAGTAAAGAACCTCAACGGTGTAAAGACCAAGAAACCCATGAACCACAAGCCTACAAAGACCTCAAGAGGAAGAAAGCCCAAGACAAACAAGGAACATCCAAAAGAAACCAACCAACCCATTAAAGAAGAAGCGATCGTTTAAAGACTACCTGAAGAAGAATGTTTTAACTCAATAAACCATCCGAACTAGTATACGCGTTTTTATTCTTCCCATGGAACAGCAAAATCCCTCTCCCCCCTAAACTACCTCTACTGGAGCAGCAATAGCAGCCATTTACCCTCCGCCGCCGCAGCAGCAGCAGCAGCAGCAACAGCAGCCCCAATATCCCCCATTACCCCCCTATTTTACTCATTTTACCCCCAAAACACCCATTTTAGCCCCATTTTACTCATTTTCACCCCAAAACACCCATTTTAAGCCAATGTTCCCCCTTTAAAAATACCTATTGAAGCGTTTTCGACACAAAAATACAAGACAGAGATCTAAACATTTGACTTAAAAACGAAAATCGGTACATCAAATTGGAACAAAATCAAAATGCATTGACGAAAAACCTTCCACTTTAAAAAGAAACTCACAAAATCTTACCACAAAAGAAAATCTGTTGATGAAAAAAACAACAAACTACGAAAACAAACTTACAAAACCTTACCGTTAAGAAAATTTGTTGAAGAAAAAACATCAAACTACGAAAACAAACTTACAAAATCTTTCCGTTAAGAAAATATGTTGACGAAAAATTAGCAATCATAAAAATTTAAAGAACCGATTCCAACAAAAAGCAATTCGATGAACTAACTTTCAAAATGTAAAATCAAGTCCAATCCAGTTCTAACCGGTTTGATCCAGAAGTCACGTGACATGATCACGTGGTACAATCCATTATACAGGTAAACCATTTGAAATGAAATCATTTTACCATTAGACACCAAAGAGTTCAGACGTGTTTTAACGAAGAGAAAAGGTATGACTCATACATATCCAACTTAACTTTGAAAGGCATACTACTAAAAGAGGAGGAAACAATAGACAATATATAATTTGAAAGGCATAGAATTTAAAAGAGAAGGAATCAATTGACGACATATAATTTTAAACGTATACAATTAAAAAAGAGGAAACAATAGACAACTTTATACTTACCTGTGTTATTTTTATTTCAGATGGCTAAGCAATTTACCTGCAACCAATGTGAAGCCAATTTTGAGAAGATGAGTCAGCTACATCGTCATAGACGATGGACCAACCACCGAGAGACTTACTCGTGTACGAGATGCACCAAGACTTTTACAAGGCGGGAGAATCTACAAGATCACATGACCCGCCACCAAATGGGTTACGAATGTACCCAATGCAACCAGGCCTTTGCCACCCAACGCCTTTTAGAGTTACATCAGCAAAGACATGGACAAAGAGGAGCAGGGCAACCGTTTCACATGGATGATCCGAAATCCTATTACACCATCAAACGGCAGGAGAAGAAAAGAATACTCAAGTTTGGAACTTCGAGAAATCATTATACCGTCACCTTTAAGGCATTTGAAGTCACGGACCTGCCTTCCATCATAAGAACACTACATCGATTATTCGACTCCATCCTGCAAACTATTGGCGAAGATATGAAAGAACAGGACCTCGTAAAACTGACAATTGAAACCAACTCCCTCGACTTCCCGATTGCCCTTCCTATATTACAACTCAAGGACTTGACCACGGAACTACTATTAAAGGAAATAGAGAGAGTATTACAATCTCATGAGGAGTTTGTATTGGACGGAAGTTTAGAATTAGATGTCCTCCACGTATCCATTCCCGAAGGAAGCGGGCGGAAACGGTGCAATTACGTTGATCTCAATAGAATGCTTAAAGACAAACAAAGTATCATCAGAATACAGAACCGAGACGAACTGTGTTGTGCTAGAGCCATTGTTACTGCTAAAGCCAGGATCGATAACCATCCTCAATGGAATTCCATTCGTCAAGGAAGACGTATTCAACAGGAATTAGCAGAAAAACTCCATGAAAAAGCTAACGTACCCAAAGGCCCATGTGGTATCGAAGAACTTAAAAGATTCCAAGCTGTACTGCCGGAATATCAAATCACCGTTTTTTCTAAGGACTACTTCAACGGGATTATCTACGAAGGCCCGGAAACCGAAAAGAAGATCTACCTTTACCACCACGACGATCATTACGATGTCATCACCACTGTAACAGGATTCTTGACCAGAAACTATTACTGCAACAAGTGTAAAAAGGGATATAATACCAAGGAAACACATGTATGTAACAACCCATGCATCCTTTGTAAGAAGATACACGAGCCCTGCGAAGACAATTGGATCAACTGTAGCCAATGTGGCCGAAACTTTAGAGGAAAAGAGTGCTTCCAACTCCATTTGGAGCAAACAAAGAAAATCCACTCAACATGTAAATGGTACTACAAGTGTAAAGACTGTGGCCACACCGTCAACATGGAAAAAAGGAAAACCAACCATGAATGTGGTGAGATGTACTGTCCCACCTGTAAACAGTACTGCGATCCAAGCCACCAGTGTTACATGATGCCTATAGTAATCAAAGAACCTCCCGAAGAGCAAACTTACATCTTCTTTGATTTCGAGTGTACACAAGACGACCTCGTAGAATGTGAAATGGGGTACCAACCTGACACCGACGGAAGATGTGCACACTGTAAAGCTAGTACCTGCGGAGCCAAGGAACATCGACCCAACTTATGCGTGGTTCATAAAGTCTGTACCGTCTGTATGGAAGAGGGAGTAACTGAAGAGAGTACCTGCGGGAACTGTGGACAGAACCAACTGGTCTTTAGTGGACCCAACGCCAACAACGACTTTTGCAACTGGCTATTTTCCGGAAACAACAACAACTCCACCGTTATCTGCCACAACTTTAAAGGATATGACTCTATCCCCGTTCTGCAATACCTGTTTCGTCGTGGAATTCAACCCAAGATAATCCCCAACGGCGCCAAGAACATGTTTGTAACGATTTCAAACAGCAGCATACGGATGATAGATTCCCTCAACTTTCTACCCACTGCCTTAGCCAAACTCCCGAAAATGTTTGGATTCAAGGAACTCCACAAAGGATACTTTCCACATCTGTTTAACACAAAGGAAAACCAAAACGCCCGATTAGAAACTCTTCCAGACATCGAATATTACAATCCAAATGGTATGAAAACAGAAGACCGCGAAACATTCGTGAATTGGTACGAAGAACACAGGAACGAACCATTTGAAGTCCAAGAAGAACTCTTGAAGTACTGCATCACAGACGTAGACATCCTGAGAAAAGCCTGTTTAACCTTCCGACAACTATTCATGGACACCTTAGACGGAACTCCAATCGACCCCTTCCAAAACAGTATCACCATTGCCTCTGCCTGCAACCTTGTCTTTCGATCCAAGTTTCTACGGTGGAATACTATTGGCCTCATCCCAGCACAAGGCTATCAACCAGAACATAAGCACTCCATCAAAGCTATGAAGTGGATAAAATATATATCAGCAAAGAAAGATTCAAGAATTCAACATGCCCAAAACGGAGGAGAGAAGCAGATTGGACCCTACAGAGTAGACGGATACGACAACGGAACTGTGTATGAATTTCACGGATGTTACTGGCACGGGTGTCCAAGATGCTATTCCAGAGAGACCACCAATACCGTCAATAACATGTCCATGTACGATCTTCATCAACGGACACTAGAGAAAAAGACTTATTTGGAAACAGAAGGATACTCCTACGTAGAGAAATGGGAATGTGATTTCGATAAAGAGATAGAACAAGATCCAACACTTCGTGCCTATGTAAATTCCTTAGAGATGATCCCTGCTTTGGAACCACGAGATGCTTTCTACGGAGGGAGAACAGAAGCCTTCACCTTGTACAAACAGACAGGAGAAGACAATATAAACTACTATGACGTCACATCGCTCTATCCGTTTGTCAACAAAACCGGAAAAGTACCCAAAGGTCATCCATTGATCATCACCGAAAACTTTGGGGACATCAACGAGTACGAAGGATTGGTGAAATGTAAAGTACTACCACCCAGAAACCAACCAAGATCAACAACAAACTGATGTTCCCACTCTGTCGTACCTGTACGGAAACCTACCAGCAGGAGACTTGTAACCATACTGAAAAAGATAGAGCTATAACGGGAACTTGGGTGACAGATGAGTTGAAGAAGGCCTTGGAAAAGGGATATTCCATCTTAACCATCTACGAAGTATGGCATTTCGAAGAGGTAGAACAGTACGATCCCGGAAGGAAGTCTGGAGGACTCTTCACGGACTACATCAATACATTCTTGAAAATGAAACAAGAAGCTAGTGGCTGGCCAGAATGGTGTCAATCTGAAGAGGCTAAACAGCAATATATCAAGGAGTACGATGAAAAGGAAGGGATACAGCTAGACTATAACAAGATAGAAAAGAACCCCGGCATCAGGTCTCTAGCCAAACTGATGTTGAACAGCTTTTGGGGCAAGTTTGGACAAAGAAACAACATGCAACAAACATCTTACATCACGGAACCCTCGAAGTACTTTGACAAGTTAACGAGTGATAAAATTGAAGTGACCGGAATACAGTTTGTTAACGATGAAATGGTGGAATTACGATGGAAATGTAAAGAAGAGTTCATTGAAACCCAAAAGAAAACGAACGTCGTCATAGCAGCCTATACTACCGCCCAGGCCAGACTTAAACTATATACTTATCTGGAGAATTTGGGACCAAGAACATTGTACTGCGATACAGATTCGATTGTTTTTACCACAAAACCTGGAGAATGGAGGCCTAAGCTGGGAGACTACTTGGGAGATTTGACGGACGAAGTACCCGGAAATACTATTACGGAGTTTGTCACTGGAGGACCAAAAAACTATGCGTATAAACTAGCCGTCCCAGAGAAAGGAGGAAACAGAACTATGTGCAAAGTTCGTGGAATAACACTCAACTTCAAGAACGCTTTAGACATCAACTACGACACCATCAAGGAGATGGTAACCGTTAACAGAAACGATATCAGGACAGTGAGAGACGATTACAAGATCCAAAGAAGCAATCAAAAACTGTTAACCGTTTCACAAAAGAAAGATTATAGAATTGTATTTGACAAAAGAGTGATCATGAACGATTTAACCACCAGACCATATGGATATTGAAATTGAAAGATAGAATGTAAATAAAACATAGAATGTTAATAAAAGTTGTACCTGATTTTGAGTTTTTATTGAAAACTTAAAGGAAAGAGCTATCAATACAATAACAAAGACAAAAAAAAAAGAACCCATAAAGGGCGAAAAAAAAAAACGAAAAGAAGAACCAATTAGAGTTAAGCCATACATGAACAAAAGAAGCTCAAAAGACGAAAAAACAAGAGAAAATGAGGAGGGAAATGAGAAAAAATGAGGGAAAATGAGGAGGGAAATGAGGAAAAATGAGGAAATGAGGAGGAGGAGGGAAAATGGGGGAAAGAGGAGGAGGAGGGGTAAAACTATACAACAACACATAGAAATGACTAAAACACAAGAGCCCACAAAAAAGAGACTTAAAAAAACGAAAACAAAAAGAGAAGAAACCAATCAGGAATAATCCATACAAGAGTATCACAACACAGGAGTCCATAAGGGGCGACACTAACAAAACAAATGGTTAGGATTAGGGTTAGGGCTAGGGTAAGGATTAGGGTTAGGGTTAGGGTACGTTAAAGATAAGAGATAATAATACATAATAGAAAATGGTGACGAACTAAAATGGGGCGAAAGAAAGGGACGAGTCGCCGTTCCGCATGACTGCACACGACTTTACTGTATGAAATCTAGGGTGGGTCTTTCCATGCCAAAAATAGCAATGATTTAACATGGAGCTTATGGGAATGAACTCGGGGTCATCGGGGTCAAAGTGGTCTAGAGTGGCCCGCATTACTACTTATACTAGTATTGCAAAGTCGAATATCTACTCTATTTTTATCACTTTTTGTTGTTGTTTTGTTTTTGTTTTTGTTTTTTTGTTTTTTTTAGGGGGGAGGGCGGGGGTGCCATTTGATACTGAATGACTACAGTGTCTCATAGATTTCTTGTTCAGCTGATTTATAACTGGTTACATACATTCAACAAAACAATTTATATTAAATACATGTACTTTAAGTATTTCACTTTTTTGCGCCGCGACTAGAGGGTCTTAATATCCACAAAACTTTAGAAATATAGTCAAATAACGCATATAGATATTCACTTATTTATTTTTTTTTTTGCTCCCCGACTAGAGTGACTTAATAGTAAATATCGCAACCAGGTATTCACTTTTTATGCTTCGTAAATAACACCCCCTCCCCGAGATAAAACCACATCATTTTAGAAATGGACAAGTTACATTTTAAAGATATAGGCCGATGATACAATTAAATACATGCAGTAACTTTAGTTATTTATTAAGGTTCCATTCTGTGCTACCTTATTTAGTCTAGTGATGAATACTTTTGTTGTCTTTCTGGGCATCCTTTCCCTTGGTGTTCCCCATTCTTGACATGAATTCGGACACATGACCTTAATTGACCAATACACTGTTTAAAAGTACTAAGAATGGGCACGCTTTATTCACTGAATATTTTTCCTTTGCTCATAATGATCTTCAATAGAAAACATCCGGCTTACTCTGTTTTGCTTAATCAAGTTTGGATCGTTATCATACCTTTTAACAATTGGACTCGTCTAAAGGGCATGATAGGTCAAAAATAAGTACCGTATGTTTAAAATGGAAAATTTTTAAAAGTTGAGAGAAAACTTCTTATAAATCTAAATTTGCAAAAAGCGTTTAAAATAATTTACCGAAGATATCCGTTTTCAATTTCTTAAGAGAGATTTGCCGCTAAACACACAATGGGGAAAGATATTTGTGAAAACGCGAGAGACTGTCCTTTTTGCAATGGACTTTAGCTCTTTATCAATTAATTTTAAGAACAAAACATGTGCAATATTATAGTATACACCAGTGTTGTGAAATTGTTCTGAACATAATCATATTATGAACATTTTGTTCCAGTGGGCGGCCATTTTGAAATAGAAATATATTCATGTCGACATTTTCTGCATTTTATCATTTTCTTTTAAACTTGGCATTGAAATTGGTATTTGGTGACAAAAATATCCAAGAAGCGTATTTTTTTTAAAACCACTTCTTTTTATCAATAAATGTATGCGATAACAAGGGTGGACGCCAAAGCACAACCAGGACACACTTATGAGATTCGGCATGGAGTTAGCGCCTTGGCTATTTGTCATATGACCCTGATTTACCTACCGACAACTGTTCATGAACACTATAAGGCACTCCAGTTGACAAATTATACCCCACTTGTAAGAGATGGGCTATATTGTAATGACCTTGTTCGGCTGTCCATCTGTAACATACATTTGTAACAGATTTCTCGGTTTCTATTGAAGGAATATATGCAAATTTGGTACAGTTTAAGCATGATGAGTTCTATAATGGCTTTTTTTCCCAGTTCAATCAATCATCTTCTTCTTCTTTTTTTCTCTAAGCCGATATGTTAGACTTTTTAATCCGTAACCGATTTCTCAGCTTCTACAAAAGAGATTGATAATTTCAATTTGGTAGACAACTTTCGAATGCCTTCAGGTGGTCAGTCGGGTATCTATTTCCTGTTTGCACAATGATATAGTAGGAATATACTTAGCACAACTTAGCTTTTTAGAAAGCATCACTTTTGCATTCACTTGCAATCTCGTCTTTTTTTCTCGTCCAAATTTTTACATTGGAGTAATAGTGGACTCAATCCTGCATAATGATATCGACCAGAACGCAAATACTCAATTAAAGCCATGAAATAAAGTCTATTAAGATAGTATATGTATTGAATTTATGAATTTACTGACAACTTGTATAGTTTTATTTGAATTTAGTTGATGAAAACCTTTAAAGTGCAACTAAAACGGTCATAACAACTTGAACTTATTTAAAAGTTTTTAATTTTTTAAGATAAACGCAAAAAATCCGATCAAAATCCGTTGACAAATAACGGAAATACGAGTGTTTGAAGTGCAAAATTTCGCACTTTTCAAAATCTAATCAACGATATTTCTGGAAAAGAATTACATGCGAGCTTACCGGAAGTGACGCACAAGGGGGAACCGAGATAGTTTGCTAGTATAGTAGGAATGTGTTTTTGAAAGGGGAATTAAAGATATTAGCAATGAAATATAAAAAATATCGGTGGCAATTTTTTACATAAATATTTAAAGGAAATACCCAACAAACGCATATTCATTTACCATTTTTTTAACAATACATTTTACATTCAGATAATATTCTAAAAAGATAGGTCGTCACAGGAATGAAGTAAAGAGGTTTTTTTTTTTTAAATTGTATTAAATGTTAAATCAAGGAATAAAAGTATGATAATTACCTGTTATATTAACCCATGCTGAGTATGGTCTGATTAAACAAACGCAGGTGTGAAGTAAAACGAAATTGGACGACCAATATATCACCGTAGGGGGCTATACAAAAGTTGGGGACAAGCAATTTTTAAATTCGAGCATCTTCTCAAATTATGTTTAATTATCGTATTGAAATAGGAAAATAATAAAATAACATAAAATAAATAAATTCCTTGATTCTACAGTATTTGCAATAAATGGCTAATACCGTTGTGTTTGGCATATAATGTTCATACATTGTATTGATCAGCGTCTAAAATTTTATTAAGTTTGCAGTGAAAAAAAAAACATGTTAAAACATCACGCCCATATCCTAGAGCACCGTCTCTTGGTGCCCTCTGCAAACAAACAAATTTAAATTCAGAAATAAAGTCTTCCATATATTCAATTAGTAAAAAGTATTTATTAAAATAACATCAGATCATATATCTAAAACTTCTCTATTTAGCAAATACTAAAACACAAATATGTAAGTATGCTTATTTATTATCTGTAATAATTATAGTTGTAAACAATAAAAAAACACATCACCTTGTGTATTCATAACTTTTTTAAAACTTAAGACGGCCCCGGACACTAATATGCGCAATACGTTAGTAGATGGGCATACAAATTCCGCCCGCTTGCAGCTTTTTTTTTTCATTAAATGTCCGACGAACTATCATCTGGCGTCAAACTTTCCTAGAAATCCAACATTAAATTAGAAAATGTGTCTATAAGCCACAGATGGCCCGTTCTTAAAATGTATCAGAGTTAGGGACCTTAACCAAGAACGTAACAAAAGTGGTACGAACGTATGCACGGACGGAATTACGGACGGACAAGGGTTAAACTATATGGCCGGTCCACATATGTGGTCGGGCAATAAAAAAAACGAAAACAGACAAACGGGTACACGTCTCGTAAATCTGTTTATGCTAGAGTGTAGGGAACCATGGAATAATGTTGAATGTGTGAATTGAGTCTGCTACATCGAAAATATACGAAAGCCACGGAAATTTGGAATAGGCACACACATGTGCTCCTTCCTCAAAGCTTAATTCCATGTGAGAGACCCCAAATATGACCAGTATCATTACTGGCCTGTCACATTTCTGCACGTGCATTTTTGACTTATAAGATTTTGAAAGAATTAGCTTCTTTTAATAATGATTTTCTTATATTATTTTTTCATCTTTACAATCCTGTTATAGTGCTGTAAAAAGTTTTTAGTGATTAGATATATATTTTACATGAATGTATTTTATTTCTTGATGTATTAATTATCATTTCATTGTTTATTAATTGTAAAGATAAACTACCGTTTGCTATTGGAACTAGTATAAATAAATTAATCGGTCCCCCCTCTGACGTAGCACGGTCAGTGGCATTAGTGACGCGAAAACGGAAGTTATAAAGGTGAGATTTTAAGAAATTAACACTTAATTGCCAATATCTTTGTTATTTGTCATCGGAATCAAGTCGGGTTTTTTGCTTTGATCTTAGAAAATTAAGATCTATGAAATAAAAAAAAGTTGTTGTAGACGTTTTAGTTGCACTTTAAATTTATGGTTACTGTCCGCCATCTTGAAAAAACGGCGGCCATTTTGAATATTTTGATTGGCTAATGTGCTTTTCTGTCACAGGAGGGGTTAACCATGATTCATGTCAAATTTGATGCTTGTATCATCAAAAGAACGATTCTTTTGATATTTTGGGTTAAGCGGCCGGGCTATAAGGGGTGCGATATAGGGTAAGAGGTGCGATATAGGGTATGCAATATAGGTAATGTGCTTTGTCCTATAATCCATATTATAAAAAGACTATATTTATTTACAATTATAACATATATGACATAGAACAGCGAGTAATAAAACGATGAGGAACAACGAGAATAAATAAATAAATAAATACAAATTAAAATCTTTTAATTGGAGCAATATGAAAAATATAATAAGGTCATTAATGGACAAATTAGAGTAGTGTCAAAATGACAATTCTGCCGCACATGCAGAAATCCTGCATAAAATCCCAACCCCGACGCAAACGAAATGCAAACGGACGGCATTCCTATTGAGCATAGGGTAAATACAAGAATTATGGCTATCGTACAGAATGGATTCTTTGATGGGGATGACTTCATCAGCGAAGACGCCTTCCAGGAGAAGGTGCAGGACCAGAATCAGGAAGCACTCAAATGGAAGGATTTACCCACCGGGTTGATCTATAAAATCTTGGAGGTGGTAGAAGTGGATGGGAAATTCGGCAAAAGCAAAATCCTCACCCTGAAGGATCGAGACGGAGAGACCACAAGGGTATGGGCCTGCCCCACGCTTAACAAAGAGAAGGGCTCCTTGCAAGGAGCTTACGTCCGGAGCACGGGATTCAAGGTCAGCAAAAAATCTAACCAGCAATATCTCTCGTACGATCTGGTGAGGAAGTAAAAAAAAATCTGGGGGTAGGGGTTCGAAATTTCTCAATCCAAATAACTGGATTGGGAAATTTTTTTTTGTCACTTGAAACTTTGATTCGGAGGATTTCGGAATAAGCGCGGGGAGCGAGGCGTAGCCGAGCGAGGCGCGCGTTGGAAGAATCCTCCCTATGGCGCATGCGTAGTGAGGTCTTCACTAAAAGAGGTGGTGGAAGGTTTTCGCAACTGATCTTTCTCATCGTAGTAATTCTTCAGGCAGATGACTGGGGTGGGGGCCTGGGACTGATAAGATCTCACCAATCGTAAAGTATCACGATGCTTTTTCACCTTCTTGGTGATGCGCTTGGAGGTTAGCGAGAGAACGAGTGTGAAGATGGCACTCAGGCAAGCGAGGGAACCCAATGGGAGAAAGGCAGGGATGCCTACACCAGTCAAAGCGGATCCCATGGTGCCACTTGTCAGCAAAAGACTGCCGACGGAGCACGCACCTAGTCCGATGGAAACCGCCTTATCCAGTCGCTTATAGATCCGCAGCATGCGGGCGTATTTGCAGATCTCAGCTTCCAGAAAATCCTCGATCGTAGCATCCACTTCATCACTCATTTATCTATATCTATAGGAGCATGCCCAAGATGGGAATGCTTTTGAAGGGGCTATTAGGTCCAAGGATCAGGCCACTTCCGTCGTAGATCTGACGTCCGCTCTTCAAGTACAATCCATCGCCGTACGTATTGGGCAAAGTGCCTGGACTCAAATACAGACCACGACCATGAGGTTTCACGCAGCATACTTTCCCACCCTTCTTCAGGTACAATCCAGATCCCACGGCCTTTTGGATGGCTGCGCTTCCCAAACCGCTCAATGCTCCCACGCCCAAAGCAGGTAGCACGGTTTTGGCCAGCATGGGTAGTGCAGCAGAGGCGAGACCTGCCAGCATGGGGAGGAATCCACCTTCTTTCTGCACGTTACGCCTCACCTGCTTCGGACTCATCTCCAAGACCATACCACCCTTACCGCTCTGCAAGAGCTTGGCGATGCGTTGGATCTGACGGTGGGTGAGGAGCATCTTATGCTCGCCGGATAGGTTGGAATGCGACAATCGGACGCTCACGGGGCAACCGTTCTTTGCCGCACGCTGGATCTTCTCTGCCTGACCTTTCGTCAAGTTCAAACCATACTCTTGATAATCCATTTATTTATACCTCACGCAGATGGAAGCGGATGGTGAGATTTTCTCCTCGCAGATCAATCGGGCGAGCGTCTTGATCGGTCAGATACGTCTGCATGCGATCGATGGTCCTCAGAGTCACGGGTAAGTAGACAAGATTCTTGGGAGTCTGGATGATCTTCATGCCGGGATCGACGGCGGGAAAGAAGCTATAGATTGTGGACTGCTGCGTGCCGTTGACGTAGCTTCCGTGGATGATATCGCTATTCACCAGGATGCTATTGATACTGATGATATTGACGATGTTCTCGCCTTCCGCGTATCCATTAGTGCTTCGATCATAGGCATACGTCCGACGCTCGAATCCAAGCACCGTACTGATGCTATTGGGCACATCGAAATCCACTTGATGAATTCTGGCGAGAGTGAGGGTCGCTCTCAGCGTCGCGCGATTGGCATCGAGAAGGATCTAAGCCTTATGCTTATTGAGTCGCAGTTGCCGCTGAATCTCATCATTGATATCGTCGATTCCATAGGAGCGAGTGCTCAGCTCGACGGGAAACCAGCTTGCCCCTTCATCGGGAGAATAGCGGAAGGAATTATTTCCCGCATGAATATTGGGGATGGAGTAGTAGGTCTCCAGATTCACGAGAGCCATCTCGTAAGATTTTTCCTCGCGCAGCTGGAGGGGTGGATTGAAGCGAGTCAAGATCTGACTATCGTTTCCAGAGACGATGAAGGAAAACCCATGCTTGGGCTCGGTATTGGTGGCGATTTTCCGCAAAAGTGAATCGTCCATTTATCTAAGCCTCTTCAGAAGACGACGCTCATCTTCTGGCCGTCGGATTCGAATTGGAGGATTCGATCGGAAATGACCAGGGCGAAGGCTTGAGTATTGGCAGGGACGTTGCGCTCGAATTCAGCTCGGATCTGGATATCCACCGTCGACTCTTTCAGCCGCTCGGACTGATGGCTCACGTCGATGACGAATAGGGGATAGATATCGATGAAGTCGGAGGGATTGATGCCGCCATTACTCAGCAGACTTTCCATGCTATAGAATTTCTTGCGGAATTCGGCAGCCTCCTTATAGACCCTGGCGACCCTGCATTGGGTGAAGCCGGCATTGAAGTCCACGGCGGGATAGCGCTCCGCATTGAGAGTCACGTGGATATTTCGCAATCGACAGTGGTCAAAGACGGCGGCATTATGCAGCTGATCGTTATCCCTTTCGGTTTGAAAGGCGACGATGATCCATCGCGGTTTTTCTCGCCCGCTTTTAGCGGCTAGGCGCCAGTGAAATTGCGAAGTCTGGGGCACGGCTATGGAGTCGCACTGCCTCATGCGAAATCCGCAATCGATCTTGGTCTTGCTCTGGATGGTCTTATAGAGCCGCAGCTTCTTTTCGTCGGACGGGATGATGTGGGGGACGAACCAGGAGACCTTGCTCAAGACTATCTTGGCCACGTCGTTGACGGCAGCGGCTCGGAGGATAGCATTGGCATCCGAATCGCGCACCAGGGAAAGCTCGTGCTTGAATCCGTAGACGATCTTATCATAGTCCTCGGCAAAGCCAAAGACGTGCTTGAGAGGGATGGAGAAGGAAAAGGATCCCTTATTGGTTGGCTTGGTGATGATATATCCGTGGCGTGCCGCGAATCCGACGTTATCTGCCTCAGCATCGGCCGTGGAGTCCTTGAACCATAGCTGGTTGAGGCCTTGCGATTTGGAAAAGTCGTCGGGATACGTCAGCATCCCTAGCATGGTGGTTGCGATACCCGGATCGTTGAGATGCTCGATCTGCTGGCCGGAAAGTCGGTAGCTGATGCTTCGGAAGAGAAACATGACACCGTTATGGACGAGCGAATCGAGATCGGCGTCGGCATACGCAGTGCCATCATTTTTCTGAAGTCGGCCTTCGATCAAGAGATAGCTTTCGGAGGGATGAAGGAAGAGATCCTGAGTCTCGATATTGATGCGTATCTCTGCGCCGGCATTATTCAGCTGCGCCCCGGCTTGAGGTTCGTATTCGTGAACCTGATATTCCTGGAGACTTTCATCGAAAGTCAGTCCTTCGGTGATAGAGAGCATATCGGCCATCATATATTTATCTATAGCGCTGGACGAAGTCGTGGATGGTGGCGATGCCCCCGCCCGAGATGAGATTATTGAGACGGGTCTGCTGCTGTGGGGTTCTCTTGGTGGGTGGTGCTTGAGGCTTCTTTTTGCGGGTCACTCGATTGACGACGTGGTCCACCGCCTTACTCGCACCTTTCTCCACACCTTTCAGGGCAGCATTGGAGGCGGCGCTCACGGCCTTGCTTCCCAACGTCTTGGCGGCGGAGGAGGAAAGCACCCGTCCAGCCAGATTGGCGATCGTATCGAAAAGACCTTTTCCGCCGACGGCATACTTTCGACGATATCCGTGATTCACTACTAAAGGCATCGTAAATTTATTTAGAGGAGCTTCCGATGCAGCTTCTCGTACTCACTCCTGCTGATATGACCAGACTTCCTCATGGCATCGAGGATGGCCACGATTTCGTTGCGCACCCCATTATTTCCAGCCTGGTAGGCAGCAGTGCAAAGATCGAGGCGATCCAGCAACTGGTCGAAGCACGTGGGGAGGAAGACGGTCGAAACCCCACTCCCATACTTATCCTGCTTATAGAGGTAGGAGACGATCTCCTTCCATTTCCGACTTTTGCTGGCCTTGGGGGTCTGCGAGAGCGAAGAATTGCCTTGATACATGGCATTGGATGCTCGCAGGATTTCACCATAGGTATGCAAGTCCTCCACGTCGAAATCTTTGGGATTCTTCAGGACCATGAGCTCCCACAGGCCGGGGGTTCCCTCATAGCGCTCGCCATCGACGAGGATATCGTTTCCATCGAAGGTGACGGGCAGACTTCCGATCATGATGCTGCCGTCTTCCACTCGCAGTCCAAAGGTATGGTCAGCCTTGGGAGTCATACTGAGCTGAAGATAGTGGGTGGCTCGCGGACCGAGGTTGGTTTTCAATGCTTGCTCGATGGCAAGCGGATCGTCGTCACCCTCGGCGGCAGGGAGAGGAGGAAGGGCAGGCACCGGGGCGGGCAGAGCGAGTGGGATATCTTCGATCTTTTTGGTGATCTGGGAGGCAGTCTCCTTCTGCGTCTCGACCACGGGCTTGAAAATCTTGGAGAGATCGCGGCTCAGTCCGATCTTATCCAGGCGACGCTGCATATCGCTAGCCTGGATGCTGCGCTTCGTCTCTTGCAAATCTCTGGCAAGCGCCTCACGCTGCTTGGGATCGGTGATCTTGATAAACGTCATTTTATTTATAGCATCGCCCAACGCCCCATAGCGTTGAAACGAACGCCCCTAAGCGATGGATCGATCGCCCCATAGCGTTGGAACGAACGCCCCTAAGCGATGAATCGATCGCCCCCAACGCCCCATAGCGTTGGAACGAACGCCCCATAGCGTTTAAGCCATCTCCCATGCTTTTTGCCTCCTACCTCAGCAGGATGCAAAAACCATGGATTTACCCCTCCTACGCACTCTCCATGCATTTGGAGGAGCAGAAGGGCTTGGATGACCCTTGCACTCCATCGATGCGATCATACTCCCCCACCATCCTCACTTTTACGTCTGACCAGAGAGTGATAAATTTTGGAACGTATATAGTCTCCTCGCGGATATTGTGCAGAGCCTTGCCACGGGGGATCGCGACTCCACACCGGCAGCATGCCTCAGGGAAAAGCTTCGAATGCCTCTTGCACTTATCACTGCCCGATATGAAGGGATACGTGCACTGATGGCCGCGGACGGTCTTGATGCAGCACGGGGGTCAGGGCGCTGGCTTAGGTTTCCGGCGGGAGTGAGAATTATAGGTCCTTCCTTCGAAATCCTGATCATCGAAGCGGCTAGCGTACTTTTCAGCCCCGCATCTACTGCAGCTATGGCCTGGGATCTCATGGTTGATGAGCACACGCTCCCACCGGTGCTTGCATCTAGGGGATATAAGGGGTGGTAGTGGGGACTTTGGAGCATTCTCCCAATCCAAGTCCCGTTGATTCTCCAGGAAAAATTCCTCCAAGTGATCCATTCTTTATTTTATACTCGATAGAAATCGTCTAGATTGCATCGATATTTCCCATTCGTCTTTGGGCTCGTGAGATCGATGGTCATGAATCCGTGAGGCTTGGCCCAGCAGTGGTCGCATAGGGCATCGAATTGAGCCGGGGTGAGATCGCCGCAATGGTCCCGGCGGATATGATCGCGATTTTTGGCATCCTGCTCGAAGAGGCAGATGAAGTTGGCATTCTCCCGGATCGATTGCCGAGGCAGCTTGAAGTAATTTTGGCAGAGGTAGAAGCAGTCCACGTTATTATGGCGACCGCGCACGTAGTAGTCTTCACACTTGCTCTGCTTGCTCAGCATCAGATCGTCGAAAACCATGAGATTTTTGCGAGTGGGATCGAGATCTCGGGGATCGGGCACGTCGCTCGCTTCCTCGAAGAAGAAAGCTTCGATGCCGCTAGGCTTGGGCGACGGCCTCATCGCTTGCACCACGTCGACCAGAGAGTGGGGATAGCGATCCTTGATGGAGAGAAGGTCGCGGATATCGTCTTTCGAAAATCCTTTCCCCAACGCCTGCCGCAGCAGCTGATAGATGGGCTGGTGGAGTGATTTTCCGAAGACGTAGAGTCGATCGTAGTCGAGCCATCCATCGCGCAGGAGGAGATTATTCAGCAGAGTCGTCTTGCCGCAGTCCGACTTCCCGATGATCAGACCTCGGATGGATCGCTGCGGGAGGAGATAATGATTATTCCGACGATTCACGGCGGGCTCATCGTAGGTAAGGTCTTCAACGTCCATTTATCTATATAAAATGGGAATGTATTGCTTGAAGTGCAAGAAGAAGACGGAGACGAATAATCGCGCCGTGATCACGAGCGACGACGGACGGCGGCGGCGAAAGGTGGGAACCTGCGCCGAGTGCGGTGCGCGAAAGTCGCAATTTATCAAGACGGAGGAGGGCGCCGGGCTCGTGAATAAGATGATCAATCGGCTGCCTGTCGAGATGCATCTGCCGGGGCATAATTTCACCAGTCCGGGGACTAGACTCAGCCAGCGACTCAATGCCGACGGCACGCCAAAATCTTGGTCGAGACCCATCAATCGAGTCGATGAGGCAGCCTATCGGCACGATCTTTGCTATGCCAAGCACAAGGATACGGCCGCACGCAATTCGATCTGCGATAAGACGATGCTAGCCTCCCTCGATGCCATCCCCAATCCCACTGCACGTGAGCGCCTCGAGCGTGGCATCGTCAGACCCATCATCGGTACCAAAGCACGATTTGGGCTGGGCGTGGGGGGAAAAAAGTCCGATGGTCGGATGAGCTAGCCGAAGAGCTGCACAAGCCAGTCCGACGCAAATTTCAGAAGCGCCGCGTGGTGGTAGGTGGGGTGGACGAAACCTGGGCTGCCGATCTCGTAGATATGAGCGCCTTCTCCCGCGATAACCGAGGCTTCAAATACCTTCTGAGCATCATCGACGTCTTTTCCAAGTACGGCTGGTTGGTGCCGCTCAAGGATAAGAGAGGCGCCACGGTGCGAGATGCCTTCCAGACCGTCTTCAAGGATCGCACGCCCGAGAAGCTATGGACCGATAAGGGCACGGAATTTTATAATCGCGACGTGAAGGATCTGCTCCGGAAGCATGACGTCGATCTTTACTCCACAGAAAACGAAGAGAAATCGAGCGTCGTTGAGCGCTGGAATCGCACCATAAAGGAGAAGATGTTCAAATACTTCTCGGCCAATTCCACGCGCACCTACCTCCCCGTCCTGGACGATCTCGTCCGGCAGTATAATACCTCCAAGCATCGATCCATCAAGATGACCCCCACCGCCGCCAGCCAAAAGCCAAAAAGAGCACGAGGCTAAAGTCTTCTGGAATCTCTACGGAGACCTTCCACCCATGCAGCCTCACCGATTCAAAGTCGGCGATCAGGTCCGAATCACCAAGAAGAAGGGCATCTTCGAGAAGGGATACACTCCGCGCTGGACGGAGGAGGTCTTTACCATCGCTCAGGCCCTAGCGACGCAGCCGCCCACCTATCGTCTCAAAGACTACAAGGGTGAGGAAATCCAGGGATCCTTTTACGAGCCCGAGCTCCAGCGCACCGACCAGGATATCTTTCGCATCGAGAAAATCTTGAGCCGACGCATCCGGAATGGGGAGAAAGAAATCCGCGTCAAATGGAGGGGATATCCCAAAACCTTCAATTCCTGGGTCAAGGAGTCCGACTGGCGATGATCCTCCAGGCTTTCCGGTCTCGATTCAAAGGAGACCAGAAAGTCTTGATTTATGCATGCTTCAGCTCGACGAAGATCCTCAATGCGTCTAGATCCTGCTGCAGGCGATCGTAAAGGGCTTTCGTGATGGGCTCATTATCAGTCATGGGGAGGGGGAGATTTAGCACGTGATATTTCTGCATGTCTAGGTCCGTCGTCATCAAGCCGCCATTCGTCGAGACGCACTCCGACTTATCGACTTTGCCATCTTCTACGATCATCAGCTTTTTGGTAAGATCTTTGATGGACGCTTCATACTCCCTTTGCATTCGCTTGATGGCCATCTGCATTTGCTTCATTTCCGAATCTAGCTCTTCGAGGTCTTTCATGCCGTCTTTCATCTGCTGATTAACCCATCGCTTCGTCACAGCGTCCGAGCTATCCCGCGGCAATCCCAGACTAGTGATGCGATTATCATTCATATCGAGATCCTGGAGCATCCGCCAGATGGGCATGCGCTTCCTCGAGTGAGATCCAAACTTATCCATTTATCTATAGTCCGAAGATTACGTCTTCAAGCGTCCGACCTTCCGAAAGGAGCTTCAGGACATGCAGGCAAAAGTGTCCGCAGACCACGTCGCCGCGCCGCTGAATTTCATCAGTATTATATCGAATCTCCGGCCGCAGATAGTCGATCATCTCGTCGGGCGGAGGCAGGCCGTAAGGATCGAAGTAGACTTTGAATCTTCCGCTCTTATACCAGCACGTCCAGTGCGTGCCAGGGCCATCGCTATCGTCGTGATTAAGGATACCGCATTCGATGGGCTGGGGGCTGGGAGGCAAGGCATCGCGCATGAATATTCCTCTGAATCGAGGGATGCCTAGGGTCGAAGCGGCTTCCTCAAGCTCTACGTTGGAGAGGGGCTTGTGGGGGAGGAGGAAGCCGTGCACGCGTATGCTGCTCATTTACTGTGAAAGTATTATTATTCGTGGGGTACCAATTATCGTGGTTTTCGTGGGTCAGGCAAACCTCGAAATTA
The DNA here is from genome assembly GCA_963971305.1 of Arcuatula senhousia. Taxonomy (NCBI): domain Eukaryota; kingdom Metazoa; phylum Mollusca; class Bivalvia; order Mytilida; family Mytilidae; genus Arcuatula; species Arcuatula senhousia. Next base: position 4,512 of record CAXARO010000274.1, on the reverse strand, counting down.
AGTTTCCAACAAAATGTGTATTACACATTGCTTTTAATGGAGATTGTGTTAAAACCACGAATTCAAGAATCCACGAATAAGGAGTTTACTTCCAATCCACGAAAATTGATGCCCACGAATTTAAGTACTTTCACAGTATCTAGATATGCCAAATGCAGATGAGGAGGGATGGGCATCCGCACCCGTCAGAGCCTGCTAAGTGTGGGATGGGAATCCGCACCCGTCAGAGCCTGCTAAATGCGGAGGGGAGGGGAGGTGCCTCAGCTCACTTGCTGCCGTGAGTGATTCGATAGTGTCCGTGAGCGAGGGTGCTAATGTCATCGGGGAGGATGTGGCGCTTGTCATCTTTGGCGGAGAGAGCGATCTTGTTGATCTGCTCCGTGTAGATCTGGTGGAGATGGCTCCGGATGATATTCATCGGGAGATGGATCTCCTGCTGGGTGTCGAGGCAGCGCTTGTAGTCCTCGAAGGCGATGCTGCGCTTGATGACGCTCTTGGTGACTCCCTTCGCCTTCTTCGTAGCCTTACCGTCGTCCATCTTGAAGGCGTATAGTTTTGCCCGGAGCCCCACGAATTCGGTCATGGTCTTACCGCCGCACTCGTCCTTGAATTTTCCGATGATCTTCTTATTCACGCCAGTTGGGATGTCGGAGGGATGCACGGCCGGATAGTTGGACGTATCGAATTTTTCCTGGACGTGTGGCGTGATATCCTTGTAGAAGTCGGCGGTCTGAATTTCGTAGGCTAAGCTGTCTGTGTCGGTGAAGAGCAGCCGGGCCTTATCGCCGTACGTCTTCCTCACGAATCCGTAGTGGAAGTCGTACATCAGGAGCTTCGAGATATCCAAGATGCACGCTCCTAGGTAGACGGGCTTATCGAACTTGAGCTTGGTCTTCTTCATATGGACGGCTGCTAGATTCTCGGTGAAGACGACTCGACGATCGAAGTTGGGCTTGGCCACCAGCTTCAGGGCCTGCTTTTCGGTTGTGACTAGCCTGACGTCGACGCGCTTTCGGATATTCTCCATCGTCTTGCCGAAGACCGAATTATTCATCAGCTTGAAAAATTCCTTCTCGGAGTCGGTCTTGGCTGCGGCTCGGAGCTTCGTATTCAGCTCGATATACGACTTGAGCCAGGGGGATTGCCTGAATCCTATGATGCGATGGACTTTGACGAGCTTCATGCCCATCGATAAGTAGAGCTTGAGATTTCGATAATGGAGGGTATATTTTTCGCGCTTGCCCAGATGAGGCACGAGCTTGCGCACCTTGTCGATTTCCACGTTTTCTGGCGCGAGAGGGTAGTCGTTATGGGCGTCGTGAAGATCTTGCGGATATTCCAGATCGCATTCCACCATGGCTCCGTACTCGTGATCGTCAGGATACTCCAAGACCTTCTCGATATCCTCCGGCTCCATCCACTCGAAGTTTCCCGTGGGAAGGGGCTGTGCCATCGCCCAACCGTAGAGATTGTTGGCGTCGAGGTAGGTGAGATATTTGGTGGGTTGGGAGCTATCGTAGTCGGTCATGTAGGGATTATTAGCCTTGCCGTGGCGATGGGAGATCATGGCGACGCCCCCTCTGGTTGCCCTCTCGAACATCAGGAGCATGTCTGGATCGGAGAGCAGCTCCAATCTGACGCCGGTGGTTTTGAGGGCGGCATCGTAGGCTAGCCCTGGGGATGTGAAGTAGTGGGCAGGATCGAGCCCATAGTTTCCTATGCAGATATCCCTGAAATCCTCGAAGATATCCTCCAGTATGGCCACGTCGGATTCTAGGTAGAGATTGTGATAATCTCGCAGGGTCTTGCACTCGAAGGCCTCCCAGACCTTCTGAGCGTGCGCATAGTCCTCATCACTGATATGCTCACCGGTGAGCGTGCTGAAGAAAGCTTCCTTGGGTGGGAGCTGGGTCTCCTCAAGCTTGGCAGGCCCATCGGCGTAATCGTAGGGATAGACCCCCTTTCTTATCATCAGCTCATATCTGTCGTCAAAGCATTCCCTAACCGCCTTGAATTTATCGGGTGTGAGATTCTTTGCCAGATTTTCGAGGGAGCTGAGCATGAATCTGCACGAGTCGATGAATCTCATTTCCAGACCATCGTCTAGCTGCTTTGAGAAGCTGATATATTTTTCGTCCGTATTGGGGATGCAGGTGATCTTCCCTCCCTTGAATTCCTTCACGAAAAGATGGGCATCGTACCCACTCAGATTGTGCAAGAGGATGGGCACGTGCTTCGGAAGCTGAAAATCTAGATTGCATTGGTTGTGTGCCGCGCCCCGATACTTCCCGGTGAGATGGTCATGATCCCGGACCTTATCCCCTTCCAATTCACCCCCGCAAATGTGGCAGTGCGTGCTTGCTTCGAAGCCCTCCTTATCCTCGTCGCTCATCACTATCGACTTCTTCTCCTTGCATATCTTGCTGATCGTCTGCACTTCCTCTTCAATGCACTGGACGAATTTCTTAGCCGCATCTTCCCCGCAGTAGACGACCGATTCCTTGTAGTCGCCGTGGGCATACTTCACGCGATAGCAGAAACCTGATGGTCGGTGCTGCTGATACTGCTTCGTGTAGGACTTAGTCGGATCGGGCTGGCAAGTATCGATCTTCTCCGTGAAGCATTCAAAGTCCGCATAGATCGCGAATGGGACTCTCATCTGCTTCTTGTGGTTGTGAAAGGCTATGGCGGATCCTTCCTCCGGCATCTCGATCCTGATGGCATCCTTCTGGCTGCAATATTCTAAGTGATCGTCGAGAAGATCCTGCTTCGTAAAGTGGGAGAGACATCTGCGGCAGAAGTATGCTTGCCCATCGTGATTTGTGACCTGTGCGGTCAAAAGACGCGAGAGGCTCTTGATCCAGCAGTAGTGCTGCTTGTCTTCGTGCTTCAGGAAGAGAAGATCTACGTGGGTGGAGCCCGTATTTTTCGAAATCTTCAGGGGATATACCTGGAGATCCTCTTCCTCATCCTCACCCTTCTTGACGCCATCGAAGCCGAAGACGTTGACGTTGATGGAGGCATTCTGCCTCTCGAATTTATCAATCGCCTTGAGTGAGACTGGAAAGTCGATGCCTTCAAATTTTAGCTCATCTTCCCATTTCTTGTACTGAGCTACGCGGTTGGTAGATTTCTGATCGACTTCCTCGTGGTGAAGGGCCGCCAGCACCGCCCACTGGAAGCAGCGATCATCTTCATTTATCACATTGATGATTGCCTTCTTTTTCGCGAGTGCTGAGGGGGTCGGTATGAAGGAAGCCCCCTTGAGCGGCTTGAATTTGTCGAAGTGGATTTCTAGCTTCTCGACGCTGCTGAAAGTCCATCCGCTCCCTTCGCGCATGTACTTTGCCATACTTTCCTTAACCTTCTCCACCATGATCGCAATCTCCTGATCAAGGTCGTCAGATTCCACGAGCATTGTCGTCCGTGATCTGAAAGGAGTGGTGACGTAGATATTCTCCCCTTTCGCGAGGCTCGTTTTCACCATCTCCACAAAAAGCACTAAGTGGACCTTCAATCCCCTCTTTTGGGTAAGCGCATCGGAGATGGTGGTGGAGATCGTACTCTGACTTAGCTTGAGAAACGTGGCTACGTCATGCGGCTTCAAAGGTTTGATGACGGCCGTGCCAAATACGTCATTCAGAGCTTCCCGCATATCAATGATTTTGATCTCCTCCTCGACTGGGACATTTTTGATATTCTCTTCCACCAGATGGAGCAGATCGTCTCTCTTGAGCTGGGAGTATTTGGTGAGGCCGCGATTCTTTGCCAGCGCTTTGAGCTGCTTCTTGGTGAAGACTTCCTGGCGGGCAAATTTACGGGTGGTTTTCTCCTCGATGAGCTTCACCAAGGCCTCCTTGTTCTTTCTGCTGACCCCCCTCAGACCCTCATCCTTAGCTATTTGACGGAGGGTCTTCATGGTCTCTTTGACCACCATCTTACCCTCGACTGGAATGATCTCCTCCTCCTCCTGCCGGTGTGGTTGCTGGCTATGCCTCCAGCAGAGGCCATCCTTCCCGGACTTGCTCTTGCAGAACTGCCCCTTCTTCCTCTTGAGTGAGACGCCGCATGTGGTTTTCTGCTCCCCATCTGGTTGATGCTCAAATCGCGGCTTCATTGACTGCGCCCCACAATTTTGACACATCTGGGTATGCTCATCCATCTGCGTCAGGTTGGGGGCTTTGCAGCACTGCTGCTGCCTTTGGGGGGTTGGGGCTGGGGGGCTATCTTCCAAATCTTGCTCATTCTCCAGGAAGAAATCCTGAAAGTGATCCATCTTATTACTATTGGATTCCATCCTTTTATTTATTTCAATCTGGGGCACACCTCTCTTTAAGGTGTCCTTATCCCCACTTTCTGTGGGGTGACCTGACGTATGCTCTGTACGAAAGCCATAATTCTTGTATTTACCCTATGCTCAATAGGAATGCCGTCCGTTTGCATTTGGCCGTCGAGGTTGGGATTTTATGCAGGATTTCTGCATGTGCGGCAGAATTGTCATTTTGACACTAC